>JAJMKT010000128.1:0-37049 GCA_030563985.1 Geotrichum restrictum
AGGAATGACAGGAGTAGAGGTGGTGGTAGATGGGCAAGGAGTCAAAGTGACAACAGTAGCAGGGACCGTGGTACCAATAACGACAGTAACTTGACCGGAAGGACCGGTGATGGTGGTGCCAGGAATGGTAGATCCAGGAATGCTAGTAACACTTCCAACACTTCCGCTGTAGCAAGGAGTCACCGTGTAAGGAGGAATGGTGGGGGTAGAGGTGGTGGTGTATGGGCAAGGAGTCAAAGAGACAACAGTAGCAGGGACTGTGGTACCAATAACGACAGTAATATGACCGGAAGGACCAGTAATAGTAGTGCCAGGAATGGTAGATCCAGGAAGGCTAGTAACACCTCCAACACTTCCAGTGTAGCAAGGAGTGGTGTAAGGAGGAATGGTAGGAGTAGAAGTGGTAGTGGAAGGGCAAGGAGTCATAGTAACAACAGTAGCAGGGACCGTGGTTCCAATAACGACAGTAACATGACCGGAAGAACCAGTGATAGTAGTGCCGTAAATGGTGGTACCTGGGTAAGTTGACAAGCTTTCAGTTCCAGAGTAACAAGGAGTGGAAATGGCAGGAACTGTAGCAGTAGAAGTAGTGGTGGTTAGGCAAATACTACGGGTAATAACAGTAGCGGGAGCAGTGGTGCCAATGACGACAGTAACTTGGCCATTAGAACCGGTAATAGTGCTGCCATGAATAGTGCTGCCAGGGTAGGAGCTGATGCTTTCCTCACCACTAGAGTAGCATGGGGTAGATACAGCAGGAATGGTAGGACGCGAAGTTTTAGTGACAGCACAAGGAGTGAGTGTAATAACCGAAGCAGGAACAGTGGTGCCAATGACAACAGTAACTTCGCCATTAGAACCGGTAATAGTGGTACCACGAATAGTGCTGCCAGGGTAGGAGCTGATGCTTTCCTCACCACTAGAGTAGCATGGGGTAGATACAGCAGGAATGGTAGGACGCGAAGTTTTAGTGACAGCACAAGGAGTGCGGGTAATAACCGAAGCGGGAACAGTGGTACCAATAACAACAGTAACTTCGCCATTAGAACCGGTAATAGTGGTACCAGGAATAGTGCTGCCAGGGTAGGAGCTGAGGCTCTCCTCGCCGCTAGTGTAGCATGGAGTAGATACAGGAGTAATTGTGGGGCGCGAAGTTATAGTGCTGGCACAGGCAGTCATTGTGATGGTGGTACCAGGGAAAGTGGTTCCAACAACAACAGTGACAGTGCTATCCACAGTGACAGTAGTGCCTGGAATTGTGCTGCCTGGTACTGTAGTGATAGAGTTCGTACCAGTGTAACAGGTAGTAGTGAAGCCAGGAATAGTAGGCTTGGACGTAACAGTTGTATAGGTAGAGGAGACAGGACGAATACTAGTCGAGGTATGTGTAACAGTAGAGTGGGTTGGAACACTGACAATAACAGTCTGAGTCTCGGGAGGAGAGTACGTAGAAGTAGGAGTCAAATTAGTAGAACAGGGAGTATGGTAAGCGGGAGGGCTCTTGTTGCACTTGCCAATAGATGGAAGAAACGTAAGTTCGTAGAACTGGTTGAAGCTTAATTGATCAGAAAAGTCCGTGGACTTGGAGAAGTCGAGAACAGAGCTCTCAATGTCAATGTTTTGGTTAGTACCAGAGCCATGGGCACAGCCCATGCAACCTTCCATGACCCCCTGGTGCGTGCTCATCTTGTCACAGAAACATGAGTCATCCAACTTCGAGCACCCTTTGATAAAGGTGTAAGCATGCTGACAAGAACTCCAACAGTCAGAGGAGACAGGAGCTCCACACAGACCTTGGTCTGTGCCGCTTTGACCACCGCCCCATCCCAGGGGGATTTTACCAAAGGTAGCCTCAGAGGGCGTACTGAAAAGGAACAATGCCGAGGAAATGAAAAATATGGACTGTCTCATAGCTGAACTTAATGAGAGTGAGGGGAGACTTTTAGGGTGAAGAGTAAAAATTATTCCAAAGGGAACCAAGAGCCCATTTATAAGTAAAATTGAAAGGAGGGGACAACTATGAGGGCGGAGAGCTCTGGGACTGTAAATACAATCAAGCAACATTGAATTAATCTCATTTGAAAGTAGACTATTAATTATCCAGCCAAATTTCTATCTTACTGACAGCAGCACTCTGTGGCCAGCAAATGCGGGAAGGAAGTCCTTAATCAAACTCACCCTGAAACCATGCATGAACTGAAAAACCCAACAAATCACTCGCTATTGTCAAAATAAAGCATATTTAGGTCATTCGGTTAGAGGCGAGCTCGAAATCTGGTCATGAAAAAGCCTTTCTAATTTCTCTTGTATTATGCGAGTCTTTAATAAACGGGTAGATCTCAAGATAATAACATGCATGCCTCAAGTCTCAGCCGCACATGTCATTTCAGGCCTTGCAAATTAAAATTTCGATTGTTTGACAAAAAAGTAAGGCCTAGCAATGCGAAACCCTCTGGATTCTTTCAAAAGCTCGAATAAAAAGCTTTTCAGTTTCAAAGTATGGCACATTGATTCAGGAGCTAATAAAAGCTGTCGTATGTAAGAGTTGTCAATTGAAAAAGTCGAAATGTAAGGGTTTCGATTGTAAGGCTTTCGAATGTCTTTTCGGTATAAAGTGAAACAAGCGAGTTATTGAAGTAATCTTGATCACATATTCGGTAAATTTGTAATTAAAAGCGAACTCGATCGGCAAGATAACTTGGATTTTGGGTTTGTTAGGCAAGAGCTTATTATAGCTGTCAAACTAATGCCTCACAGAATGCGTTCACCAGATATTTCTCTTCTTAGATTGTTCATTTAGGTTGCTATGATCATTCATAAGTTTAGATGTACCCTATTTTTACCTTATCTGTGCCTTAATTCTCGAAATAGAAGTAGAAATAAAAACAGCATACCAGATGGTGAAGCCCGGCTATTGTGTGAGTTTTCAATTGAAAATTTCAAACCCCTGAAACTTTTTTCATGAGCTAAAATTAGGAGAGTCGTGAGAATACTCTCTCTCTCAATTAAGCAGTGCGCTGTCTACCTGGCCAAAAAGGATCAACTTAATCTGGCAGGTATTGTAATAAAAGGACGTCAGGATCGTGCACTCCACGCTACATACGTTGGTAGCAGGTTCAAGTGAAATATCCCGTTAACTCATAACAGACGGCACCACTTTGCACAGTATTAGAGCTTCATCTATAGCATTGGCGTATTTTGTGGCTAGATCGCTGCTTGTTCGCCCAATTGATCGCAACTGTAAACCTAGAGCTGATATTTGGTCTACGCTTTTGGCGAATAGGGACTCGCTTATGTCAAGCGTGCGCTGTGCGGTCTTAACAGTCTCGATGAGTTTGGCAAGCATTATTGCTGCATATGTACCGCAGAAATGTATCTGATCACTGAGGACCATGAAATAATTAAGGTCAGTAACTGCCAGTAAACCCTCGATAACTTTTAATGCATGTCGGATCATTCGGCGAAGATGGCTGATTTCACATGCATCGAAAACTCGAGCGACATCTGAGGGATCGTTTTTCAGAATATGCGCGTCGGCACCTTCAGAGGATCGTGAAAACTTTCGGTAATTCCAATGATAGAGAACTAGAAAGTACCCATAATGGTACCCTGTTTCTACAAATTGAGTAGTAGGTTGTTCTATTAATGTTAGCATGAACTTCCAATATAAAATTATTCTTACCAAACAAGTATCCCCACTCATTGTACCAGAGTCGGAGCTCATCTTCAACCGCCAATAAATCTTGGCCACTCTCTTGAAATGTGTAGATTATGAGTTGAAAATTGATTTCTGCCACCATCCTGCCGTCGAAGTTCGTTGAAGCAGTGAGGTCAAGAGTTTTCCTACATTGTTCGACTCGTACTTGGTCCAGAATGCACATACGTCCAGACGTTACACAGTTGACCAGATGAACCAAACACAAGTGATTCCACACACGATATGCGGTAATTTCATCCATCTCGGTAACAGGACTAATGCCATCAAAAGACATGACGAGACCAAGAACATTTTTTGTTACAAAATGCTGTAACGCCACACTACTAAAGAACCAGGCATCAATGACGAACGTTTCATGGCTAAGAGAGGAAGCATATATCGACAAAACAGCAAGTGCCTGAATAAATTCGATAGTATGGGGAACAACAAGCATTGTTGCACTTATATCTTTTTCCAGTTTGTGTAGTAAAAGATTCCATATTTTTGATTTTAAAGCAGGATTGTGATACCGAACGACAACACAACAGCAAACAGTGAGCAATAGAGATGATCGACCAATCATAAGGTCTAGTAGCCTTTCGGTAGTAATATTAGTGGGAAGTGAAACCCATTGATTGTAATGTTTGAGAAATAGATTCAGAAGCTCAATTGCTTTCGACCTGGACACAAGACCCAGAGTAATAATGTTGCTATCTATGGTTACCATCTGAGGCATCATGAGACGCTCAAGAGGAGCCGGGTAGTTTGTTGAGGTCATAAGAGATGCCATGGAACTAAATGGCGAGGTTATGAACGGAGTCGAAAGAAATCCAAACTGTGTCGAATCGCTCGAGAACTTGTGATTTTTATTTAAAAAGAGTCTATCTGGTGAATAAGAGTTGTGGGAGTCGGATTCACCTAATTGCACCAGTTTGAGAACTTGTTCGAGATTTGATTCCAAAGCACCAAGCCGCAGTTCCAGTGTCGATGCCGCGAGGTCGGACCCAACCCGTGGTAATACATCCTTAACAGAGCTGTCGGTCATAAAGCTGCATTCGTAGCCGAGGGACGCGCACCGAAGACACGATTTGGATGACTGGGAGGGAAAACAGCGCGTTTTTTGGCGTCGACATATCTCGCACGCTTTGGACGCCCGCGACTGACGAAATGGTCGTGCAGTTTTCTCATCGGCTCGGGGAGCTTTGGGATTACTAACAGAAAGTTGTTAGCAAATGTATGGCCGGTTCTGTAAGGTGTACTGCAGTAGTGAAAAAAAAAACTCACGGGGGTCGGTCATTGTCGTCCGGGTCACCCGTCGGGAAGATGCCGTCCTGGCGCGGTCTCTTCAAATTGTCCATGAATAACGAATGAGGGTCTTGAGCAATAGTTCGCGTTGATTTAAAAATACTTAAGCGCAGTTAAAGTCAATTAATACGAGGGCGTGGAGGTATGAGGGGGAAAATGGAATCGCGATTGTGTCGCCTGTAGAAAGATGATGCTTCTTCGGTACAACATAATAGAAGGTGAGATGTTATACCCTAACCCATTGACAATTACAAAAAAAATCAAGTCATCTTCTGATTTGATCAAAAAGTCTCCCCAAGGCTTTAAATTTGAATTATCACGAAGAATTCATGGTTTCTCGGCCTTAGTAGATGACATCTGTTGGAGGATATCTGTTGGAAACGATCCCAAATCATTATAATATCGCTTTTCATGACAACTTCGTCTAGTGGAGTGTCGTTCTTTACGGCATGCAGCCTTAGCCAGGCTCCACATAGACACTTTATGGCCAGCATAGTTCTACGAGGACGAAGGTGCAACCATCAGCCAGCACAGCGGGCTAACCCGCGGAGGGCATTTCTACTCTCGAGGCCTCTGTCTGTGGATGATGTTTTAGATCATCGGCATTCTCCCCTCAGCATTTTACAAAACATTCACCGGAATCATGCGCCAACACAAAAACACATGAAATCCAAACCACTACACGATTTGAATCTAGACTACCTTCAAAATAAATCTCATGATTCACCTACATCATTCAGCATTACGTCGCATCCAGTTGAAACCCCAATAGTACAACCGCCCAAAAACCCGAAAGATGTTTCGGAATGGGCTTCGCAATGCCGAGCACTAGTTCTGGCGAAGAATTTCACGCAGCTAGAGGCATCGTTGGACGACGGACACTCTCTTGGGTATTCCATGGATGGAGATACCTTTAATCTACTTATTACTGAGCTGTCCATGGCCAAACAGCATTATTTAGTAGTCTTTACATTTAAAAGGTTCCAGCCTACGGAGAGCGAAATAGCAAGAGAGTCTGTGCTCGAAGCTATAGGCTCGGCATATGCTATTCGCGACCATGCCGGGTGTGAAGAAATATTTGCAGCATATTTGGGCAAAGTAGAGTTTCCAATCAAGACGCTCAACACGGTGCTCAAGAATTTCTTTGCACAAACGAATCCCCAAGTTGGAAAGCAGTTCTTGATGCAGGTCTGGGACCGAGTGAACGAAAAAAGTCTACAAATTGCATTTAAAGGTATGACAAACATCTCTCGAGACGCCAATGAGATTGTTAATCTCATGTACAAGTTTAAAGAGGAACGAGGGCAAATTGGGGAGCAACTTTACGCTACAGTACTCGAGTGTCTGCTCGATCTTGGTCATCGCGATTTAATGATTGACGTTACGCGGACGATTGAAGCGGACGGTCTGTTTGGTACAGCTCGGGTTCAGGAAGTCATTTTGCAGCAGCTCTTGCTAGAAAAGAATGCTGGGCGAATCGAAGCATACCTGACACTTTTTGAGCAGCAAAACAAAATAATTGTGAGTCCGCGGCCGTTTGAGCGAGCAGCAGTCTATTTTTCAAGATCTGCAGACACAGATGGAATTCTCACAATTGTAAACTGGATGTCGCACTGTAACCTGGATATTACAGCAGCTGTGATGAATGCTTTTCTGTCGTGTGTAGTGCGCAGCGGTAACTCGACAAAACTCGTGGACAATCTAGAGGGCTGGATTCAATTGGGTGTTGTAGGAACAAATGCAACAGTGAATCTGATATGGAAGGGGCTGCTGAAAAAGTACCCCGATCATGGGGAGCTCATTACAGCAAAACTCCGAGACATGAGAAATAAATTCCCAAAGCTTTACAAGGGGCTCTCAGCCGACACTTTTACTACGACTAAAATGATTGAAAATGGAGAGTGGGATTCACAGGGGGTGGTGGTGATGCCTTCGTCAGAAGATAAGAATGGTACGTTATATGCGTTGCGTCGGATTCAGGAGTTGAACAGGTCCAATACACCACAATTAGGTATCGAAGTTGTTGAAGACATGATTCGGCGGGAGGTGAAGCCTACGGCTCAAATTTTTAGTAGTGTTCTGTATGGACTGTGCAAGGCTGGGCTAAGCTCTGAATTTGACGTGGCACTCAAGATGATGGAAGACGCGGGATACGCGCCTGAGCCCATGCTCAAACTCATTTTTTTACGAACTCATTTACGTCGAATGCGTGAAGTGGGCGGCTCATCACTTCCTACGTATACACAAAAGGTGTTGGCGGTGCAGCGTATCAAACAATTTGTGTTTGAACACCGATCGCAAATCAATCTTAAAATGGCGACCAGTATTGGATTTGAGCTGCTCTCTTTAGAGGAGGTCGACTACGCTATCAACATGTTCAACTATTTTCGCGAGCCAGATAGTAAACTCCACGGCGGCAATCACGACAGCGACTCGCTGAGCGGGCTAGTGAAGGCGCTGGCGACTAAAGGGCATTTCCACGAGATTGTGCAGGTTGTGAGCGAGGTACTGCAACCGTTACAGGATATGAAAGAAGACGGGTCTGACAATGGGACGGCTGGTATTGTGCTGCGACCCTTTTTTGAGTGGCAGTTGCAGGACTGCGTAGTGCGCGCACAGCGTCTTAACAATAGCGTGATTGTGGATGCCATGAAGCAGCAGCTGGAATTAGTTCAGGCATACCGCCAAGTGTGGACGGCGAAGGATATTGAGCATTCTTTAAAAGTTGTTTTGGGGATATTTACGAGCTGGGAAGATCAGATAGAGACCAAATAGACGGTGTACATGTGCAGGCAAAATTAGAAGAAATTATGATATAAAAACCTCTAGGGGCGCGGCTGAGGTGTAATGAATAGTTGTGATTGGATATAAATATTAAATTAATGATAGGATATTTGAGTAGCTAGAACGACGATTTCTACTAGGCTTTGATCAAATTCTCGAATACATTTGTGACACAAGAAATAAGATGAAATAAAAAGTATTCTGGCATACGTATATACAGTATATGTCTAGATCCCCCGTGTAAGCAATCAAATACAAGTTTTCTGGGATTTTTGTTTTAAATTACGGCTTTACAAAGTGTAGACTATACTACTACTGAGAGACCTCTCTGTAATACGAGAGTGCAAAAGGACAACAAACAGATTCTTAAAGAAAAATTTTTGAAGTATAAAAGTTTTTGATATAGTAATTCGAAAGTTTTAAAGGATGACAGAAAAATGAAAAGACTTGGAGAGAGTCAATTTATTTTAGATTTTCGGTGTTTCAAAATATGACTTGAGGTTAAAATATAGTCTACCGACAGACGCTAGTCTATAGTTGAATTAGTTTGAGGGCATCGGCGGCTAGTTAGACTAATATAGCGCTGTGAATTCAATTCAAATGAGATGGGATCTGACATTAGTACGACAATTCAAATTAAACAGTTGATGGAAATTTGATGGAAATTAACGAGGCAGCGAAAGAAAGCTTAGTAAAACGTATAATTTACTTGAAAATTTATTTCAATTTAGTAATGTACTGTATGTAATTAAAGCGAAAAGTACGCCTGCGCAGTGGCTTTTTAATATTCATATTCAGATAACAGTGCTAACCAATGCATGTGTTAAGTTGTTGATAACAATTGTGGTTTGTCTTCCATAGACTAGTCTATAGCAAGTGCGCAGGGTCGTCTAGATATTCGAGAAGCTCAGGATGTTCAGCACATGTTCAGGATTATCAAAATTTTCAAAGTTATCACCTTTTTCACTTTTAGAACATGTTTAGTTAGACTGCCCACAGGAGGCAAAAGCAAATGATAAATCCGTAAATCATACAATACTAGTAACGTATACAAGTCTATGGCACTATGCTACTAAGCCTGCAAAACCAGCCAACCATGGCATACCAGTATATTGATCTGACGGCCCAGGCTTCAGACAGCTAGACGCGTATTGCAATTGCAATATGCTCGTATATATTGCGTTAGTCTATATAGAGTCCATGGTTCATCGCACTGACTTGTTCAATTAACACCAATTGAAACGGTATACGTTACTAATAGACCTTCTCAAGCTCAAGTTTAAGCATGAGACGAATACGTGCTGGATCTTATTAGACTATAGTTTATGTTGCTTGTTAGTCTATATACTATACTACTGTACTTCACCAGTCTTCCAGTATCTTTCCTGAGATGCCTCTAAATTTTTCTGTAACTTCCATGAATTATCACTTAAAGTTGCAACCAGCTCATAACTCTCGTGTATACACTTAATTAGACTAGTCTATTAGACTAGCTCTAAAGTCTATAGACTATAACTCTTCGTGACCAACTCTCCTATAATTATAATGTGTGCCGTAGCTACACTAGCTGAAAAGATGGTAAGTAACTCCCGGTTCTAGTCTGCCGGTATATATATAAGAATCGAACCCGCGGGGCACCCTTAATCCGGCACGTATACTAGACAGCGGTGTAGCAGAGGTGTCAGTGATCACGCTTTGAGATCCTGATACCTATATCGTGTCAAAATTACACCACACTTTGGGTAGTGTCAGAGGAAACGACACCATAAATAAGGATACTGTACTAGCTAGTTTACTTCCGGCTAACTTGATAGCCGCACGACACGTTCTGGAACATAGCGCGCGCGCCAGCTAGCTATATATAGCTACACCTTGGCGCGGCTGGTTGTCGGTATAAAAAAATTTAACTCTCTTGCGTATAGTTGGTACCGTTCGTGCGTATTTTTGAGTATTGAAACTCTAGAGTCTACATCAAAATAGATCTCGATCCGAGGTCGACGTTACCGAACCGCGGAACATTACCGGTCCAGACTCCAGAGTCTTTGGGATATAGCCAGATTTTATGAATTAATTCACCGATTAAGAACACTGCGCTTATATTGCATGCATGCACTTTTTAAATTGACCTAGACTGTAAATAGTTAGCCTAACTTGTAATTAATATAGCCTAAAACGTACTCGCGAGTTAACTCAGTATTTATATGAATAGATTCAATATATAGCTAGACTACAGCTGTATTAAAGTTCTTGTTTTTTTTCAGATCTTTTCAACAATTCATTTATTGAAGATCTTCAGTTCTTGAAGCTTGTGTTAGCTAGCAGAGGCGGACTAGCTAACTATAGTGCCACGCGTGAGCAAACAAACAATTTCATAAAAGATTGTTCGACTGGAATTCAAATATAGTGGATCCGCCGGGCGCCCGACTGAATTTTTTTAAGTAGAGTCTGCATTTGAATGCATGTTAGAGCGCTGACTGGTGAATGAATGAATGAATAATTAAGGTTTGCCAGCCAAATATTTTACTCTTTCTTTTTTCGTTTACTTTTCATTTTTATTGTACTGTAAGTCTGTGTAAGATTATTTGGTGCTGAGAGTTGCACATGTGCGAATATTTCATCATGGTTTGAAATAGACTAATTTTGTAAATATCAAAAGTTTCCCAATATTGAGATATGAGCCGCGTAAATAGTTCCCCAAAGAGATAAATGAAAATTCACTCGCGACAAAAGTCATCTTTTCCATGTCCGTCGATGGTCGAATGATTTCATCGAGAGTGTAGGGCCTGGTATCATGTATGTACTGATACTCCTTTGACTTATTTCCAGCTCGGTCAATCACAGGAAGTAAGTAGCAAGGAGTGTACAAATCGTTAGCGTCGACGACCATCAAATCCCCGTCATATCCTGTGCGCTCCAGTTGGCCAATTGTAATCCAACTTGAATCCTTGAGCCACAAAGAGGACTGCATCATCATTGAAAGAGTATTTATCATTCGTACAATGACAAGATTGAGTTCCTTTGTATGCCCGCTGGGGTTATCATGACGGTCAAGGTCACAAGTTCATCACATAGACAATATCTATATTGATCACCCACCCTGAGCTTTGCTGCGATTCCTTTGTAGAAGCTGACGACATCCTCTTCAGTGGTAATGCTAAATATCGTAGGAAGCGACAAAAAACTTGTGCGTTGAGCAAAGTCTAATGGGATTTCAAAACCCGGTAGACGTTGTTGAATGGCATCCAGTATAAGTTCCTTCCTCACGGGCTCGAAACTGACCAACGCAATTTTTTTTTTTCTTTCTGGATTGCTTTTATTACAAGCCAGATTTTCATTGAGTCGGAAAGTTTGAGAAGAAGCTGGCCCGCATAACGTAGTCCAAGTCTGTGACTCAACGCGGGTGAAGCATATCTAGAAGAATCAGATATCAACTCTTGATCACGTTTACCAATTGTTCCATGTTAAATCCCCCGTAATTTCGTACCATTCCACAGTGCTCTATGGTTCTTTGAAGATGGAGAAGCATATGCAGATGAGTATCAAATATTTCAAGTCCCTCCTTCGTGTCGGTGCCAATTATTTTTTCCAGCATCAATTGAAAGTTCCAACTAACTGGGCCAATGCAATTCATATCATTCCTTTCTATGCTTGGAAGCTCGGCCGCTCGCAAAATAATCAACATCTCTGTTATAAGATTCATCAAACGTTGCGAAGGACTCCCATGATAATTATGTCTGTAGGGATAATCAATGCGTTCCTGGTAGCCTCCTTGATAGGCAAACATAGCCTGATGAAAAAGAGCTTGAAAATTTGAAGAGGAATACCAGAACAATGGAAAAAGGTTGCTAATTGCTTTCCGACAATACTTCTCATCTCTGGAACTTTCGTAAAGAAATTGTTAGGAAACTTTTTGCCCCCAATATCAGCAGGCAATATATTCAAACTTTTGACGGCTCCATTGAGGTGCTTAAGGATTCCGTCTCGGAATTGGTGCTCTGTCACAATTATAGTCTCTGACCCTTTCAGATATGTACCCGCCAAAAACACTCACTAGTGATCTCAGGGCATTTTGATACGTCAAGTGCATAAAATCCGCTGGAACACAAAACGGCACCACCATTGTACCTGGACAAGTCCTAAGTGCCGACTCAAATTTCAGTCCCTTAAAGGTTTCTAGAAACAGTTTCTTATCTTTACCTCTCATGCCTTTTGCCTTTTCGCTCAGCTCCACTTCACTTTTTTTATTTTTTGAAAATTCCTCGAGTAATTCCCAGTCAAGGTCTTCGAAGATATCATCTGCTATTTCAGAATTCAAGACTGACCCTACATCCACAAGACGTATTCCGCCAGATTCAGCGGCATCTTCTATTCTGTGTTTCTTCACTTGGCAAAACCGACAAGGATAATTGGGATTTGGGCCCTTAAACCTCATGAAATGGCTTACTGTACAGCAGGAAGGCTTCCAGACCCCAGCGCCATATGTGCACGTACATTAATCAAACTTTTGGTACGACCATCAATAGCGCCTAATCCACAGCTCATTTCGACGAGGTCGTATAGCCGCGGTATTAAGAATGAATTATGCTGTTTTCCAAGCTTGAACCCAGGCGTGTTAAAAAAGGTGTATAGCATGAAGATGCTACCGTTCTTATGCCTTACCTTCACGGTAAGGTTCAATATAGTTAAAGCCATAGCTGTGTGTTCACCACGCTAGTTGCTTTTCTTAAAAACACCGGCTCCGTCCATAAAGAACGCTAACGCAATCTCGGTGTTTGTGCTGAAGTATTTGTCGCCGTTCGCTTTCAACGTTTGTCCGCTTACAGAATGATGATGCCTAATTTCTTTGCCTCTCATTTTGTGACATAATTTAGAGGTAAAATAGTCAGAACTAGGGTTATCATCTTCTTTATCGATTTTTTTTTTTCGTTTGATTGCTCTGTTTTCATCTCCCTCGTAACCGGAGCCTAATATTCTGATGATTCCGCATCATAAGACACATTTTCATCCCGCAACTCGAGTAAATAAGCGTGTGCTTCAATGAACCTTTTCATCGCTGATTGGAACTCCCTCCCAGATACGTGAGCATCTAGAAGCTCGGGAAAACTTTCCATATTGCCTGTCGTAATATCAAGATGAAAATTGTCAATGAACACGCTTCTCATCGCATATTTTGCCTGTGACTTTGTGGGAAAACCACTGAAAGCGGCTACAATAGCTTCTTGGTACAGTGCGTGGTTCACAAGCGCAACCCATTGTAATGTGCACAATTGGGGTTCCAGGCGTATATTAGTTGGCGTAGCAAAGCGTTTGCCTAGATTGAAATAAAATTCTTTAAGGGCATTTCGTGTTAACGGATTGAGAGGATCCATAACACCAAATCGAAAAAGGCGGTAATACGGTCTAAGAGGTTTCTTCAAGTTTTTGGAGCAAGTATAAAATGGACGATTGCCCCCCAAATAAGAGTAAGAACTGGATTGAACATCAGAAGTAGTGAAAGCTATGGCAAGTTAGTTTACGTGTGCAAAAGAAGTTTCTGTTTTCATACCAATCGCGTCGTCAATTAAGGCAGTTATCCAAATTTTTAATAGCGTCCATATCATCATAATAATCATTTGCAAATTGCTTTAGAAAAGGATAACAGAAGTAGCTTAATCTATCGATCAATGTCCGGGAGCAATGTGTGGAGGGATCTATTGATTGACGCCCTGATATTCTGCTAACTGCAACCGATACAGTTATAGATATAAGAATGTCTTCAATCATGAGGTGATAAATCACCATATCATGAACATGATGCCAAATTTTCAGCGAATGGGCTTCAGCTAAAGCCTGCTGGCGCTCAGAAAAGGCGAATGATTCCTTATCACAGTACTGAAGCTAGCTTGGGTTATTCCTGGACGCGAATTGAAGTTCAGACTTCAATTTATCAGCAACAGGGCCGCTATCCGGTTTAACTCTGCGACCGTATTCCCTTTTTTCTTGTTATATATTCATTGGAAATCAACAGCGAGACGCGGAGGAGGAAATCGATTTCCAAAAAAAGGTGGTGATGAATAAGTTACCGTTTTTTGCTACAAAAGTATACAAGTATAAAAGCACAAGCATTTCCTGATTTTTTAGTTCCATTCTTTCTCTGGTCTATTCAATAATTTTGAGTCACTCTACAGCAGCGGTATACTGTAAACGACCTTGTAGTCCATTCAAGTCTACTCAATTATTGATATAATAAGTCCTATAAATTCAATAATACAAGGGTTTGTTTGCTATGGATGCTAATAGGAGCGTTGAAGATTAAATTTGTGTGGTCTTGGAAGTTTAAAATGTTCACTGACCACGCTTTCACTAACATATAATTTATCTAGCTAGTCTAATCAACAAATACTGTAGGTCCTCTATACAACGTTTCACAACGGAGCATTTTGAATACATGGCCGACTAGCTAATTAGTTAACGATCCGACTTGAATTCTACGTGCGCCTTTTACTGAATTTACATTTAAATAGGGTTGGGTTATAAATCCCCTAGTCATTTTTTTTGGCTTTCGGGTACCGCCGTACCGGTAAGTTATTTTACCGGCCTGACTCGATCCGAGTCGGTCGTGTTGTCATTCTGTCCGAACCCGAACCCAAATTGGAATTAGACTTTTTTTTTCATTCTTGAATTTCTTTTTTAATACTTAATGGTTTTAATCGTTACAAATTCCAATTACAGTAGGCTAAAACCTTAATGTTGCAAATTAATTGTTAACAATATTGGGGTTAAATTTCTTAAACAACTGCGTATACAAGGCCACGCAGCAGAGTCGGGTAGACTACGGCGCCACTACGCAGTCACTACGGTACTATAGCTAGACTACTATTGTATGGCTACACGACAGCCGCTACAGCGGCTACAGTGCGTACTATGCTTTTAATTGGCGAGTTTTTTTTTAACAATCGAGCCCTGCTTGAGCTCTGAGTCCCGACTGGCCCCCAGCTGATGGGCCAGAATTATATAGGGACTCTATTAGGGAGAGTTTGGACTCTTTGGAGAACCTAGGGCCAAAGGATATGTGTCGTCTGTGCTGTCTACCGCTTTATCATACAGTACTCCAACTGTTAACTCTGCTTGGAACTAAGATATAGCTTGTCTATCCAGACTCTACACTGAGTCTACACTACAGTGTATACACGGGTGACCGGTCATAGAATATCAGTCTATAGACTCTATACTTGTCTAATTGCACTGCAGCTAGAGGCGCTAGAAGTGCTAGACAATACGTATTGACTGGTCATACACAGTATGCAAGATCTATTGCAAGTAGACTACGTACTACGGTAGCTATACTGTAGTCTAGTGACTCTAGTCTACTCAGACTCTACGGAGTCTACAGAGTCTACATAATGTTCAAGGGGCGCGTACCCAGAGCGCTAAATCCCTTACAATGAATTCCTAAGAATACGGTATGTTTTTGTTATTATTAGATATCACATGCGTAGTCATGATTTTAGATGAAAAGCTTTCGTGAACGCCGCTTAGGGCTAAGGATAGATAATCCATGTGAATATTATAAATTATTTTAAGGATCTGAAAGATATTGAGAGTTATGTTGGAAGGAACGATACGTTGATTATGAGGACAACAGAAGAAGATGAGTTTTGACAATGAGAACTTTTGAGAAGGGTTTTCATACTTAGACTTGGGGATAAATAAACCCTCGTACTGTATATTTCTCTGTTAAAAAATTCCTCCGCTTTTGTATCGTTCCCATTTCTCCATTCAAATAGTGCCATTCTGCTTTCTTCTTAGTTAAAATGCAAGATACCCTTAGTAGCATCTCCGATCCTTAGTCTGCCATTTTGATCTTAGCTTGTTCAACTCCTTTTCTGACTTTGAGTGAATGAGTTCATCTGTTTTTTTGTGTTCATAACATTTGCGCTTGAAAGTGCATGCACCTGCAATTAGCCTACCGGCCGGTATATCTCCACTGCCCTGAAGCTTACAGACATCTTCATGGTTGAGTTCAAAGTTTTTTTTAAGGCAACTCTCACATTTAGGTTCTGGGAAAGGGTAACGCAGTAAAGTGTCTCTGTATATGCGGCACTAATAACGCCGTTTTTAAGCATCAGATATTTGTTGGTTGGTATAGAACCCTGAGAAACCTGCTTCCTAACGGAGTGGCTGCCTCTATGAGTGAGTTGAGCTCTGCAACGCCCAGCTTTTCTTTCAGTGACTCGTAGCGTCTCTGAGAAATGCTTTTGGAAAATTGCCTATGGTTCGGCATCTCCTCGGCATTTTCATTGTACCGTACAATACGGCATTTGCAGCCGAATAATTTAGGTTGTACAGTACTTTTATCTGTTTGGGAAAAAAACCCTTTCGACCCAAATTGTTGTGTTTGTGCGGTATCTCCACAATCTGGCCTACAATCTGGGATCAAATCGTTCCTCAAACAGGCTCAAATGAGTAGCAGCAACCTAAGCCCCCCAAACTTATATTAACGCTGCATTTAATCCTTTTCCAGTACTGCCATACATGTAAAACGAAAGCAGGCTATATACCTGATACCGGTAGTCCACTGGTGTATTCAGTTTTGCTCTGTAATAACACCACAACGAAACACCTACTGCCAAGCAGCTTTGATACATAGTAATGTTGGGCAGGCTCCCCTTAGAGGTAGTGCTTCAGATAGCCAACCAGCTACTCTACATGAAAGACTGGCCACGAGGGCTTGAAATGAAAGCCCATATTGGAATGAAGGATTTTAATCTAATTTCACGTAGCAATTATACGGAAACATGAATACTGGATCTCATGGTCTTTTAACATTCCAATTAACTTCTCGCCGTTCTCGGTGCCGTATACCGGTAAGTCGTGTCGCAACTATGACAAACCGCCCAATTTCTTTGTATCTTGGGAAGACCCTATACTCAACAACCCGCCTGATAGAGTATTAAAATATGTTCAACTTTTATTTATGAGCGCTACACTTGATCTTGATCGGCCTTTTACAGTGAGCACAGAATTGATTAAGCAGGAAAATATGACATGCCTAAAGAATCAGAACTTTACTTTCGATCACTCGAGCAATATTCCCTAGCTAGCTACAACATTACTCAGGTGATTACTGGGCTAGATACCTACAAATGTCCTATTAGAATTCACACGATTCCATAAACTCGTTAGGACAAAGTGACATAATAAGTTCTATAAATTTAATAATAAAAGGATTTATATCTAAAGAGTTTTGAGGAAAGGTTCTCTTCGGAAGTATTATTTCGCGACCCGGAACTCGTATTTCTGCGCTCTAAAGTATACGACGTCAGAAAGATTCATGCCACGGCTTTGGCTGAGGGAAAACCACGAGTTTAATACTACAGATATCTGTGGGTTGTTTACCAAACGGCACAGCATATGATTCTGATACTATCACTCTTGGCAAGCAAACAACGTCGTCAACGGTAATGACTTACTCAGCAAGTTTTTGAATTTCGCCCATATTTACCTCCCTAAAAGTAGGCCTAGGTATGGAATGGCTTACATGACCCACAGAAAGTCTGGAGATAATAAAAAGCGGGTTTCCTAGTCCGCGCGTGACCCCCAAGCTTATAATTACGTATAAGAACACGACACATGTTCTAGCCGTCCCATATTCCAAGCTTCCAAGTAGACTACAGTACAGTGAGTACAGTATTCACCACTTCTGCAAGTTTCCTATATGCAACTCTCTACAAATTATCCCAGTGATTCTTCTCAGACTCCTAGAGATATCTAGCTTTTTTTGCCTTGGATTTTTTGCCTTTCTCTTATTTCCTCCTTTCTTATTCCACCAGTGCCACCACTGTGCCACCACCTATGGAGTCTAGTGTGGATCCTGACTCCTAGAGTCCACTCTGGTAATTAAGGCTCGGAACCAATCGTCAACCCTCTTCAAAATTTGTGTGAATGCTAGACTAGAGTCTATGTACTGCACTTGATCTCTGTTGTCTCACAATTGTCTCTGTTGTCGCGCAGGACTGTACTCAGTAGAGTCAGTAGGGGGGTCTACTACTCGCTCATATTCACACATGCTATTGATTAGTTGCAACTTGCAATGGATTATGGTGGTGGAATTCGCTTGAATTTCAATTTCATAAATAAACTATAGGTAGACTAGCTAGTAGACTATAATCCACTTTTAGTGCATGTACAGTGTACTGTACACTCAGGCGTTGTACGTAGGCGTTGTAAGCCATGTAGACTAAGCCTTATGTACGAGCCATATGCGAGTAACTTTGAAAAAAATAACCGAGAATTCGCGGGACGAAAGCGAAGGCACGCAAGCACAAGCGCAAGAAGCTTATTTGAACATGTTACTTCTCATCTACGTACAGCTGTGCATACATGGCATTACATGATTAGTCTATATATATTGTAGGCCTGCCAGAGTCGCCAGACTCCCAGAGAGATCTAGGCAGCCGGTCTGGTCTCGACCAGGCGAACTAGACTACATAGTAGACTAGACTCTAGAGTCACTAGACGAGTCAAGCAAACATGTCATGATCATCCCATGTCGATATTCTTCAATGCCTGCTAGACTAGAAACTAGACCAGAAACTAGACTAGAAACCAGACTAGAAACCAGACTAGAAACCATACGATATGCCATGGTTTATGAATCAATTGAACTCAAAAGTGAATTCTCCTTAAGTTCCAAAAAAGAATTGTAAAAAACATGAGGGAATTCCAGAATACTCGAAATAAGCTTAAACCTAAGAGAGCACGGATATCTTCATCTATCACAGCGCTGTGAT
The DNA here is from genome assembly GCA_030563985.1 of Geotrichum restrictum. Classification (NCBI taxonomy): domain Eukaryota; kingdom Fungi; phylum Ascomycota; class Dipodascomycetes; order Dipodascales; family Dipodascaceae; genus Geotrichum; species Geotrichum restrictum. Next base: position 18,559 of record JAJMKT010000128.1, read on the forward strand.
CCACTCGGTTCCAATTTCCAGTTTTTTATGTCCAGTTTTTCATTTCCAACTTTTTTAACTTCAATTTTACTCAAAAAGTTAGAATATCAACCAGAGTGGTTCGTAACCGTTCGCATGATTCGAAGTGCAGGGTGTTCTTAAGCGCTGACTGAAAGTACGTAATATACGTACTCAGTCGTACTGTATATAATTGTTAACTCATTACTAACTTGTACTGGTAGGCAGTGGTAGCAGTGGTAGCACTGGTAGGTTAGTTGCAGCTGAGAAATGGCCAAAATAATAAATGAAGGAAACAATTGGAGAGCTCCCTGTTCAGACTCTTTTTCAGACTCTTTTTTTCAGAGTCTAGACCCGATTATAAATTTATTTTACTCAATTCTTGTGATCCGCATTCAGCTGCAGCCATGAAGTTGCATGAACTACTATAATGCACTATTTGGCTGCTTTATAGATCTACTTTTAGAGCTTGCTTCAGGCGGAACTTAAAGACTCTAAACTTTTTAATTTAATTTAATTCAAGCGCATCAAGCGCATTGATTTACTTGTGTTCAGGCCTTTTTGTGCTACTCTTCTGTTCTACGAAACCAGAGCTCTGTTCTCTCCTCCGGGCTATCCGGCTGTCCGCACCCTACGCCCCATGGGCAAGCTAGGCCTGCTAGCTCGATATCGACTTATAAAATTCTCTGCCACGTGTCGTACCCGTACTAGTCGCAACTGCTACTTAACACTAGGCCTAGCTAGACTATTTCGTGTAAAATTCCACCAATAACATGACTCGCAAAGATTTAATTCTCCCAGCTGTACTCATGACGTATATAAACAACCCTTACCTTTTTAAACCAGTCTAGTCTAAAGCTGGTTTAGAAAACTGCCAAACTCCCAACTATCCTGAAAATGGACTAGTCTGGTAAACGTACAGAGCATGCGTACTAGTCTAATATTATTAACTCCACCGTGTCCACCCCTAGCAGATCTTCAATAACGATTGTTAACTCAGCGCACTTGTCCCGGCCTAGACTGCCTCATGTCAACGTCATGTCAACTTCATCTCCCCAACCAGTCGACACCTCAGCTCCAGCAACTAGTGCTGTCAACGCCAAACTCATTTCAGTTGTACGCGATACAAGGTTATAGTTTTATCCGTTTTCCTGGCCATGTTAGACTAGCGCTTCGACGTCAATTGGCTTTGCATGTCAGTTGCATGCCATCTAGACCTAAATAGTGCTCATACAGGACACGTTTGGCCCCTACCTGCAGCCAATAGCAAGAGCCACAGATTGTTAAAGTATAATATTAATTACAGTGTTCTCTATAATGGTTCAGTCTACTTTGGGACGCAAGATCTAACTTGAACCGGCTTAATTAACATGATCAAAAGCCGTTCAGCTGCGCAACATGAATAAAAATTAAAATAAATTCCGCAAGAGGACTAGCGCTCGCAAAGAATTCATAAATCACAAGTAATTAACAGTGCGTACAATTAAAGCAATGAATTCCTTTTTGCATCTGCGTTTAGAAACCTTTCTTTTGTTGTTTTCATGACTTATCTAACTCCATCTTTCCTCCATTTTACATGAATATATACCTCACCTTTCCCTATAGTTTTCTCTTCTACTTCTACTTCTACTGCTTCTGCTCTCAGTCCTTCTTTCACACTTGAGGCAGTCCACAAAACTCTTCTGCCACCACATCAATTCGCCATCCACACTTCTCGGCCCTCACAGCTCCTCACAGCTCCTCACAGCTCCCCCCTCCACCAACATCATGTACAAACTCAACATTCCGGCATACAACTCTAGTCGCCATCCCATGGAAACCTGGCAAGAATGGTATCTAGCCAACCAAACTGTCATCGATCGCCAGACTGAACAATCCAATTCAACAGATCTGTACGATGCTGATGCCCATCAAGCACTGGATTGTAGGTTGTTTTCTGTTTTCATGGTAAATTTAGCATGCAAAGTCAGACTAACAGCTTCTAGTCGGAATAAGAATGATTGCCCCATACGAATACACCGATTCACTAAACCAGCGCCAGATCTGGGAGCCTTACCTCACAGGTCGAGAAAGACAAGAATTTGATTCCCATCTACGCGTAAGTGAAATGTTTCGTGCACAGAAAAAAAAAAAAAAAAAAAAAAAGCATTAAAAAACTAACCAACATCTTAGACATTTATGGCACAAAGTCGGTCGGCTCGTCTACGCGTGCGGCCAGCTCCAGTCGCTCCTTCCGAGTCAACAGATTCACCTGCTCTCCAATTCAGAATATTCCCTACATCTAGCGCAGCATATTCAAACTCTGTCAAGTCCGTATCTTCCACTAAGCGAGCGAGTCTCACGGGATCCTCGCCAGCCTTTTCCAGAACATCACGAAGTTCTCAATCTAATAAATCCAGCAGGCCTAGTAAATCTACAAGATCAACCACTCCCTCTAGCATTTCGTCCGATCTTGATTCTAATAATCCTCACACCCAAGTCCCGTCCCCCTCTTCACCAACCGCTCGCCGCCTCTCATCGCCTAGTTTCATCGCCTCCTCTAAGCATAGTAATTACCAGCAGCAGCCTTCGTTGCCAGCTGCGGCGTCAACACAATACCAGAACTATTTGCTGCGAAATACTCAGTACCAACTAACTTCACCACAACCAGCGAACCAGCAAATGTATGCAGCCCAACGGCAGCAGCAGCAGACGCAGCAGCAACAACAACAGCAACACCAGTTCTTGTATCCACCGCCGGGGACTGCCCACCAATACAATACAGGAGGATCTGTAGGGTACGCTAGCCCTGTCCAGCAGTACAGTCGATTAGGTGATACTAGCAGTGTGGGCAGTGTACCAGGAACAGCCACTACACAAGCATCATCAGCAGTAGGGTCGGCGTCTGGCGCGTATCCAGCAACGGCACCAGGGGCAAATGGGTATGGATATTATCCAACGGGGACCATGCAATATGATCAACGATAATATGGAAAATTAGACTAAACGATTTGAAGAAATTTGGCACAACGATTGACGTTTTGGAATGGACTTTAGAGAAATGAAAATTTAAGAAATAAAAATTTACCAGAAACTAGACTATTGGTATACATAATTTACAGTAATTTATAAAAGAAGAAAAAAAAAGAAAAAAAAGCTTGAACATGGAGATTTATCCGAAAGAAGTGACGAGTAAACCTATATATTGCATTTACCAAGGATTAGAAAGGAGATGCTTAAAAGTAGTCGAGAGTCAAGGCCTGCTCAAGAGTGACTCAAGACTCAATATTGGAAAAGTTTCATAAAAAGCTCACTGAAAGTTCAACAGCCAGCACAAAGTTTTACCAAAGATTTTACGAATACGGCTGTAAGACTAGGTCTAGCTAGTCTAGTCTAGCTATTGAAAGTTTTCGCTGAAAATCTAAGCTTAACTGTATACCAATAAACGAAATAATATTGATCATTAACATCAGCGCCGGAGAGAGCTCTAACGCTAGGCTAGGGGACCAAAGATAGGACCGGTCTAAGACAAGACCAAAGACAAGACCAAAGACAAATACCAAAGACAAGGACCAGAGACAAGGACCAGGAAAAAAAACCCAAAATAAGAATCTGACTACCAGTAGAACAATAAGCACAGCAAATGATAACCGATTAGCCTTTAGCTAGCGCTAGCTAATCGCCAATCACTAATCGCTAATCGCTAATCACAAATCATGGTAATTGTTAGACTAGTCTATATAACTTGTGAAATACTAATATGGGCCTCTCACAGTACTGAATCACACACAATCAGGCAGGACATGCACTATAAAAATCTGGGGGGAGACCCGGAGGCTCGGAGCTCACCATATTTAAAGACCGATAGAAAAAACGAAAAAACAAAACAAAAATAAAAATAAAAACCAAAAAAAAATATAAAAAAACACAAAAAAAACAATCAAAAAAAAAAAAAAAAAACGAAATGAGAAAGCTTAGTACTGTAGTGACTGTGTGGTCTACACAAAAAAAGTATATATATTCCTGCACTCTACTAAATCAGGTCTGGTTAAATATATTAACGAGTTCTTAAATAGACTCTCCACGTCTTAGGCCTGCCTTACTCGCGGATCCGAATCCGGGACCTGACGCGTTACCAGTCCTGTAGACTAACATTTATAATTTCGGACTTCGGTAATGCCAATGACTGCGTTTGGTCTGTGTGTGGAGACAGTCCAGACAAGACAAGATTAGCTAGTCTAGCTTTAGCCCCAGACTTAGACTTAAACTATACCGGTATACCGGTACTCTATGCTAGACTAAACAGTAAACAGTCACTAAACAATTTAAACACCGGCCGTTGAATTTATAATGTTCATAGTACTTTTCTATGTCGGCCACCTGTACATGTGCTCTTTTGTGGTCTATACATATGTGATATCTGTGCCAGATTCTGTGGTCTGTGGTAACGGTGCCGGCTTGACGCACCTTTTCGTTTTTTTTTCCTTTTGGTCCAAGTCTACCGCGGTCTAGTCTAGTCTACTCTTTAGTTTGAGAATCTAGATCTATCGGTCCGGTAGACTACGTACTCATCGTACTGAGTTCAACTGTTTACGTACGCCAACCAACTTCAACTTCAACTTCGGCTTCAATTTTCGACCCTTTTGAAACAAGAGAGCCTAGACAGAAAGGTGCCACTGCCAAGTACGGGTAGAACGTAATCAACTTATAAGACTAAAGACCAGAGGCCCTGGATATACTGTACGTAGATATCCTCGAGTCTTCACACAACTGAGTTGCCGTGCTTACCGATATGCCGTGCTTGCCGCTTTCGTGTCTGTGCACACTGCACACCAGCTGCGCTAACTTTGAATACCGAGATTCCCCGGCCTTTGAGATCTCTACCGGTACGTAGACAAAAAATGAGATGGCTTCCCGGTAAAGATCTGTAACTGTAACTGTAACTGTACTACTGTAGTTACTGGTAAAATAAATGTACTTAAGCATCTGTAATAGATCCTGTAATAGACTAGATCCTGTAATAGATCCTGTAATAGATCCTGTAATAGATCCTGTATAGCCTGGTTATAAGCAAATTTAAGCTCCAACGGCTCAAGTAAGTTGCGTACTGTAGTGTTGGGCATCGAATTCCACGTAAGGCCAGCAATGTTGTAATACTGGATCACTCCAACCCTGTTTTGGTATACCGTCACGTCGACCTTTACGGCGAAACCCTTCAGATTTGTAAGATGATCTTAATTAAGCTAGTTCTGACTCTTGAGAGTAAGTTGTTGTGTTGTTCGGTGGAGTAAAGGCATGGTAGGGACACGGTGGTTCTACTGATACGGAACGTTAGCTTATCGTAGCGGCCTACTACAGGTATTACCGTCGACCGGCACCGTTAATGGGGAGAGGAAGGGGGATGAGAAATTTATTAGATAAATTGAAATATGTAGAGTTGTTAACTATTGAGATTGAAGCTCTTGTGTCTGTCTAGCTAGGGCTCAGAAGGTCTTCAGGATCGGGAGGCGGAGGCGCCGCGGTGTTGACCTGTCACTGGAGTCTATGCTAAGTTGATTTGGTGGGTTTGAGATTTATCGTATGCCCGTGTGCGCAAGAGATCCCTGGGATGGCTGAATGAGTGCGACTGTGTGCCAAAACTCGGATCTACTACCTTTTGCTTTGTAGTAGCTAGCACCTTTTAAACTGGTGACTCATCTACAAATATATGGATCTGTGGTCAGACTCAGGCCGGTCCACCGCCTCTAGGTGTTCGTCGACGTCTGTTGCGTCGTCTGCGTGGTGCTTCACCTTGTTGCCCATACCCTTCGAGGTACATGCGGTAATCATCCTCATGATTAGAGTACTGCTCTGGAATAGACGTATTGGTAGGCTGTGGTACAATGTTGGGCTGGGTCTGACTCTGAGCCACATCAACAGTTTGAGAAGATATCGCTGTCTCCAGAGGGGGTCGATATGGTGCTCCAAAACCAAACTTACTCAACTTGATAGGGGCAGTTTGAGAAGATATCGCTGTCTCTGCGGGGGCTCGATATGGTGCTCCAAAACAAAAATCACTCGACTTGATAGGGATAGTTGGAACAATCTCACCGAGGTTATTGATAGAATAACCAGGCAAAGGGACACGCTTGTAAAATTCATCTGCATAGGATCTGGTTGACTGCCAGCTCAAAGCCCACTCGTTAGGTGGAAACTCTTCTCCACTACGCCAAGCCGTATTTACCATGATTTGAAAATCGATTTCGACGTCTTCATCAACAGCAGCAGAGTTGAAAAAGTTGGAATATAGAATGGGTAGGATGAGTGATGACCAGGCAAATTCTTTACTTCCTTCGACAGTCATAGGAAACGTCTCTGATGCTCTGTCGAAAAGCACACTCAACTCCTTTAGACCGTCGGTGAGGGAAGTGGAAGTGGGTTTCCACGCGCACAATTTGGAAAGGGCCCTCCATCGTGTGGTGTGAGGGAGGCGATGATACTCTTTGATAAACGTAAACATCTCCTCAACATTGTAGTCGAATTCATGGTCAAAATGGTGACCTGGGTCAAGTGTATTGGTAATCTTGTGGAGCTTAAGATCAAGATATACAAAGTCGAAGAGGGCTTCTTTTGCAGCTAGCCAGTATTTGAATTGATCGGAGAAATTGTTGTTTGGCTCGTTATAAACATATCGGTAAGTCTTCTCACTAGGGTTAGTAGGGTGGCTGGCTACGTAGGTTTGAAGTTCGCGGAATTCTTCTTCATTCTTGAAAGACTTGTTGTATTTGAGCATTCCGGCCCATTCCTCCTGAAAAGTATCTAGGAAACGGATTAGGTCGCTTCTAAACTCATCCACATCGAAGTCATAAAGTGGTCTAGGGATCAAGTTATATTTCTCGTCGATAGCGTATTTAGATATATCTCGTCTACAGTCTAAGAATCTCTCGTCGGCTTTGTTGCTGTAATATCTGATTTGGACAGTGCTAAGTGTCTGGGGTGGCGGTGTTCTTCCGGGGCTAGCGAAGGGCGAGCTGACACCTACATTTGCTAAAGGGTCGCGAGGCGTGCTTGAATTTTGTTCGGACATGTCTAGGACGTCGAATAAATCGTCAGAGACAGACGACGTGCCGTTATCAAGATTAGAAAAAATGAAAAAGCAAGGCTTTTAACTGGTCAGTGTGAACCAGTATTAATTCTAAGATGTAAAATGGATGCCTTTAAAGAGACACAACTCGGTATTTATACTTTTATCTAAATTTAAAGGGGTGGGAAGCCCTGTGATCGATTCCTGCTCGAGTTGCGGCCTCTGACGGAATACCAAGAATTTAGACTACCGGTACCGGTACAGTTCTAGGAAGAAAGTATGGAAACCCTTCTCATTAACAAAAAATCCTGAACATTCTAAAATCTTTTTATCCACTATAATCAAAATCAATTATACTTAATCCATATATCATTAGATAGAGATTGTGTTAAAGAATACATATGGCTGCTGATATTTGGTATACCATCCCTTGGCTTCAATCGCTGCTTCTACTAGATGGTTCATGGTACTCACCAACTCATCAAAGTAATCCTGTCCCATTTCTTTCCAAGCTTGTTCAATTAAGCTAGAAAAGTGTTGCCTAAGCTTGGCAGAGGTGCCTTTGAATGTCTCCAGGTTCGGATCAAGACGGTCGATAATTTCTTTCAGCTTTGCCCAAGCATGTTCTATGGGGTGGAAATCTGGAGAGTAGGGAGGCCACTTCATCAACATAATCCCATTTTCAGCAAACCAGTCTTTGACTTTTCCGCCATTGTGTATAGGGGCATTATCTTGCATGAAGGTCCATCCATCCTTATAAATCTCAGGCAATTCGGGCTTCAAAACCTCGAGATATGACCAGCTGGTGTAGCCGTTCTTCGCGCTCTCCGAGTCCCGCATCTTTTGAACAATTCGCGAAGTTCCACCGTAGAATATAGCACCCCATATCATTATTGTCATTCCTTTGCCTTTTCTGTAGGGTACAACGTGACCTTCATATTTTTCTTTCTTTTGGTTGGTTCCGAAGCACCAACGTTGACGCTTCCCTTTGCCGATTTCAACTGAACATTCATCACTCCAAATAACTCTTTTCCACTGATCCAACGTCCAAGATCGATGCTCAAAAGCCCATTTTAATCGTTTAGCACGCACTTCTGAAGTCAGGAGAGGTCTTTTACAAGCTTTCCAATGTGCGCAGCCCTCGGTGCGGATAGCTGAAAGCGAAGTCTTATCGCATGCACTTATCCCACTATGATCACGAATATCTTGATAGCTAGAAAAAGGATGGCGTCTAATGACCGACATAACTGCTCTCATATCTCTTTCATTTACAGCCTTTGGTCGTCCAGAACGTTTGAGGGAGGTTTACGTCTTGGCGTGGTCGTTCTTTTGTGACTGTTTTATAGACCGTGGATTTAGCCAAATCGTGGTTGCGGGCAATTGTTTCGTAAGTAAGGCCAGAACGGCGTTCGGTACAAGTTCCAGAGCGCTCATATGGTGTAAGCTCCTTTCTGTTAGCTTTAGAATGACCACTAATAAGTCCTAGAGGGGTTGGTGATGCCATAACTGGTGGTTGAAGATGCGGGGAATAAAGTATTGGGACGGGTCGAAATCATTTTTTTAATTTTCGTTTCCGTACTTTTTTCTTCAGACTGTAATTGATTTTAACGTTCATGTCCTGTTCAGGCTGTTCAAGTTGTTCCTTCTTTTCAGATTCCTCTTGCAGCTTTACCGGTATATCGCTACCGTCAATATCGACATTCATGTAGAAGACTCAGTTGAACTATTTGCATACCACTATTTTTTACATTTATCAATTGTCCTTTAGGCCTTGTGCTGAAGCTTAAGCGTAAGCTTCAAGGCATAAGGTTTATAATTCGAGACTCAAGATTGATCCGATATCTTAAGTCGACTCAAAATTCAAAATTTAAAATTTAAGGCACAAATCCACCATCCAACCGACCACCGACCAACCGACTGGACGAAACGTCTGTGCGTGGCACTGCGTGTGATCGTGTGGTTGAGAATATTTCACTCCCTTAATTAGACTAACCAGCAATACATTAGAAATAGAGAAAAAATTAAGCAAATTAAAGAGGCAAACAAACGAAGAAAAAAAAAAATTAGTCTGGAAGAAGAAAAAAAAAAAAAAAAGAGTTGATGCAAAGCTAACATGCATTTATGCCCACACTCAAGATTGCAAACCCGATTGCAGCAACACCCCATTTGCTCACCTTGGATACCGACGACGAAGCCCCTGAAGACGCTAATGATGCCGACGTTGAGACGTTGCCCGTGGCAGTCGATGAATATGGGGACGTGGTAGTGGCAGTTACCGCAAGCGTATAGCCCAGCCCTTTTGCAGTGGTGCTTACTACAGCGGTAGAATTGGATACAATGACATATTTTGGGGACGTTGATGCGCTCAAGGTGAGTGTGGGTGTGGTGTAAGATGCAGTATCGATATCTAGCACAAATGTTGTTAGACTCTCGCTAGCGCTTTTAGTTTTGGTGTTGACCAGGGTTCTGGTGTTGACGAGTACCCAGTCAGTCGATGTCATGTAAGCGAGGGTTAGACTGTTGACGGTTGGTTGAGCGGAGGTGTCGATAAGCAATGATTCGGTGGCTAGTTCTTCAGTTATGCTGGATACATGGACAGCCATGGTTCCCTGAGCAGTGAGTGTGTTCATGATGAAAAGTAATGGAACAAGTAGTAGATTAAATGAATTGAAATAGAAGCGAACGAAATTGCGCAAATGGGCCAGCCATGCAGTGAAAAGAAGCGAAAGAGGTGAATGAAAGAGGTGAATGAAACAGCTAGAGAGAAGAAGAGAAGAAGAGCAGAAGAAGGGAAGAGAGAAGAGAAGAAGAGAAAAGAAAGACGAATAAAAGAATAGAGAGAAATAAGCAGACAGATGTAGTTAAATATTCCAATGAATAGTACTTGAAGCAAAACATAAATAAAAAGGGTCGGCCAAAGCAACATGTTAAAGACCATTCGAAACATGATGAGTCGTGTAGAGTCTAGACGACAGGACTACAGGACTGCAAGACTGCAAGACTCCATATAACAAAAGGGATCGTCTGAGCTACATGGAGCATGTAATATCAAGGTACAAAGTAGTAAACACATGCAAATAATAGGCTCAGGAAATAGTGAAGCGAGGTTATAAGCCTATAAGGGAGTGGTTGAAACAATAGTCTTGTCACACTTGTGAGCTTAAAAGTTGACGATTGCACAAAAAAACCCACAAAAATCATGAAAATGCACCTTCAATGCACCAAAAGATTTAAAAACGTACCTGCCTACTGCACCTTGTAAGACTTGCATATGCCATTACGTAGACCCCTACGGTAGATATACGAATAGAGAGGGTCTGGACTCTGGAGAGGGGATCCTGAGGACTTGAAAAAAAATTAATTCGAAAGGTACAGGTTGAAGACCTTAAACTTAAAGACCTTAAAGACTGTAAAGTTACTAAAGACCGTAAAGACCTCGAATCTTGAATCAAAGTATATCAAAAAGCTAGCCCATATATTGCGGGGAAATATACCAGGTGCACATGTCTAACCAGGCAATGTTTGTATTTCAGAACACAACGGTACCAGGTCAATCCTTTGCGAAATAGTAGACTCTGATCATCGGATGAACGGTTGAACCCGAAAGTGAAAGTGAAAGTGAACCTGAACTCGGACGCCTACCACCACCAGCGGCCGTGGTCCAGCACCACCCAAACCAACAATTCCCCCCTGGCTACGGCTCCGCGACAACAGGGAAACCCATAACAATATTTCAACAGACATTAATATGAAAATCATACTTTGCAACCAAACGATATCGACAAGTTAAATCTACCTGATAGATCAGAAAAGCTTTACTGTAGATATACCGGTAATGATTTCGAACGGGTCACCGGAGGTGAACGCAAGCTTTCCTATCAAGAGGACCATTTCATTCATCAACAATTGTTAACAACAAAATGTCCCGTGCCACCACCAAGCACGCTTTGCAACAAGACGACCCTAGCACTACCTACTTTTCCTCTACGTATACGGTTGGAATAAAGGTAGCCCCGAAAGGGGTAGTCTAAATGATTTCAAGAAATTTTACGTTTAATTTAACAAAGTCGATCGAGGCTGAGAATGGTTCGGGCAAACAAGCAGCCACTTTTCATGTCCAGACTAACAGCTCTGAACAAGGACCTAGGAGTGGGACAGGAGTACACCCTTTTGCAACTGGAGAAGGTTTCTACCGCCACGCACATAAAGCCATTTCGATCTCCCACAAATAAGCCATTAACGATCAAGACTCAAATCAGTAAATAAGCGTTCCTTTCTTTCTAGATTATCAGTTAACTGGGAGTTGGATCTAAGGGCCCGGCGTGGTAGAACCTTCGATATACCGGGGTATGCGATAACTGATACTATGGAGAAAGAAAGTATTGAAGGGTTTACTTTACCCATCATATTTGGAGTTGAAGGAACGCCTATAAACCTATGGGGCGCTCGGGAATGGCTGAAAAAATACATGAAAGAGCAAAGACTTTTGATACCCTATGACGAAGTGGGCCTACATTGAACTTGTACTACTAGAGCTCTTCTTTCTAATCATACACAATGGGAGACCGATCGACTATTGTTTACAGAAGACGTAAGACAAGGAGACCCCGGAGACACATCCCTTTCTTGAACGGTTCCAAAAAAAAAAAAGAAAGAGAAGATGCAGTAGTAGTAGCCTACCTTAACAATGTTTACATTCTGATCAAGGGTGACGACATTAATCAATAAGGGCACAGGAACTGAGGAATCTATCAAAGAAAAAGAACCTATAGGTATATCTCACTCAACCTTAATAAGTGCTGGATATCAGAGAGTTTGAAACTTGTAAGCGGGATGGTCATGGTTCGAATACCCCGTTTTAGGTTCTTTCGCCGGCCCGGATAAGAAACCAGTAGAATTTCTCGAGCTTATGGAGAAGATAAGTGATGTCCAGACATTTTGTTAACACCCACTGTTATTGCTAACTTACCGGTAGGACTCGTTTTTCATGCCAAACTTTGAAAAGTTTTTTTTTGCAACGATCTTTTAAACTCTGGCAGGTTTAGGAGAACTGTTGGGGATGTATTGATAGGTTGATAAGAGAGGAGAGAGATGATGTATTTGTGAGATGTCGACCGTAAGGGCCCATACGACGACAATATCATGGCAATTGTTAACACCACTGCGCAGGAATGGAGGCTTACCGGTATGGTAAATACATAGCTACCCCACCCAGTTTGGAAGAACTAGCACCCCGCAATTTACCCCAGCTCCCAGACGCGAGACTCGAGACTCTCACTAGCTATACATGAGAGCACATCTTTTCTTTTTTCCTTTTCCTTGGAGAGAGCCGCAAGATGTGTTTGGAACGCAGTTCCCATCGAACCCGGGCTTAGGACAAGTTTCCAAAAATATATTTCTCAGAAACGTTAACGTTACGGAGTCAGTTAAAGAAAAGCTGAGAGAGCGTTTTAACAAATTACAGAACTCTCGACTCATTAGCAAACGCAGCATGCACACACTCCGTTAAGAAGCAGATTTTGTTCAGAGCTCTACACTACGCTACTAACCAACAAATACCCCGGTTATCTTTATGCTCAAAAGAAACCGGCGTTGTTAATGTGTCGCACTCACAGAGACCACTTCTTACTAGTGCGCTGCGCTGCACCAAACCTTTCACAGAATTCTTTTTTTTTTTTTTTTTTTTTTAAATGCGAGAAAGTTGCTTTGAACATATTAAAATGAAATTTGAAAAGTCAACCATGAAGAGAAAAAAAATGTCTGTAAGATTCAGTGGCAGTGGATTCTGAGTGGAGGTACACCGGTATATCTCTTACTCATGCCACAACAGTGTATGAGATGTAGTTTAGTCTAATTGCAGGTACACTTTTCAAGCACAAATGTTACGAACGTACAGTACAGTACACTGTACAGTAAAGGAAAAGCTGATATTCACTGATCCTGACGTGTACTACGTAAGACATGATGATGAAAAGAAAATTTATGTGATAAGAACTTGAGAACAAACGTCATGACATATATGTATATGGTAAAACCTAGGAAAGAGACCGCACTCTATGATTTAACTTTTGCAATAATATAGATGGAATTCTTTATGGAAAACCCAGGCAGCTACATGCATGTCAACTCAAGACGTGTGATATACGAAGGGATCGATTCGAAGATACAGTACACAAATACATCATATTGTTGCCTAAGTTAACTAAGCCCGTAGTCATATCACCAGGAAGTCTCTTATTCACATAGAGTCTGAGAAGTAGTTGAACAAGCTAGCCAAAGGGTTAAACATGACAGACTACGGATCGGAGATTCTACTAAGGGATATATCTTGCATTCTAGCTAACTGGCTAGGAAGAGAGCAGAATGGCACTACTTGAAGCCTACCAAATGTAGATCATTGGAAACAATGTAAGAGCGGAGGAATTTTTTAACAGATCTCGAGGAATAGACTATATATCAAAGGAAAAATTGACAAAAGTTCTATGAATCTAATAATACGGTATTCGCTTCTCCAAATCTCTTGGTAACGCAGCTGCTCAAAGTCAACATGTGCACCTCCAACTCTTTGATTTAAAAGAACAACAAGATATTACTACATAAATATACAAAGCTACCTTTAACGGTATCTCCACAACGAGAGCGTATTGTTCTTCTTCCAAGTGTGCCGTCTTCCAGCCTTGGTATTATTGAACTTGTGTCCCTTATTAATACCTCTCGACTTCTTACCAGTAGACGTAAGACCACGAGCCTCACGATGCTTGTGAACAGGATTACAAATCCAGTTATATCTCGCATCACGTCTGATCGCATTATGCTGGGGATCAATCAAAATAACCTCAAAGTACTTGTAAGTAGCATCCTGGTTAACCCAGTACGAGTTCAAGACTCTCAAATTGGCAGCACGGCGGCCCACACGCTCCTCAGCGGTAGCACGCAATGAACGCTGGTACTTGAGCTGGTTAACACCCTGGTTCGTGGGCTTACCGTAAGTGGCTCCCTTGTGAACTGGTCTCTTGCGGTTACCTCTGCGAACGCGGACACGGTAGATTACGAAGCCCTGCTTAGCCTTGTACCCGAGGCGACGGGCCTTGTCGGGGCGCGAAGGACGGGATGCGCGGTGAATGACGTTCAATTGACGGTACTCCCAGCATCGCACGCGGAGGAGGAAGCGGAGAACGTCAGACTGCTTCTTGCGGTGAAGCTCTTCGAGATATTTGTAGGCACCCACTGAGAGAAATCGTTAGAAACTACTAGACTACTAGACTACTAGGAACATTGCTGGGGAGGGGGCTTCGTGATCCATGATTTTACTTACTGTTTTTTTTTTTTTGTCGATTGGCTCAAAGCAGGTTGAACGTAAAAAAACAAGAATTCGTTTGATGAAATTTTTTTTACTATTGTGTTTTTGCTGGATTTTCTTTTCGCAAGCGACACATCCAGCGAGCGAGACGAGAGCCAAAGGGCAGGGGTTCCAGGGGTTTTATTGTCCAGTTTAGGAAAAACAGTCATGTTCTGAAAAGTACTTAGAGATGGTGCTGATATATTCAGTTGTAGTTTTAGTGATTATGTAAAATAACACGTGCACAATGTGGCCAATTAGAATCAGTTGTGTGATAGTCGACGTCGTGCGTTCCAGACCAGAAATTACAGAAATTAATTGCAGTTAATTGCGAGCCCTGTTCTAGATCTATTCTCTCCTAAATCTAAATCCAATCCCACTTCTGCTAGACTTCACCATGAACAATAATAGAGCTCAATGAATGAAATGAATGAAATGAAGTGAAATGAACAAACAAAAACAAGGTCTACTAGCTCATTATAATATTATAAAAAAAAAAAATAATACCGTTAAAAAGTAACAGCACGCGCATTACATGTATATCACAGTAGAGTAACTAGTCTATAGCTAGCTAGAGTTCTTCTATTCATGCATTCAGGCCCAAACTTAATCCCCGAGTAATGTCGCCCCATTCTACAGGCCGCTCAGCCTGGTCCGTCGTCGTCGTCGTCGTTGCCGAAGCCGACGCCGATGACACTGAGTTCTTGGCTCGGCCGTTGCTCACCTTTCGTGTCCCCGGCCCGCTCGCAGTAATCGTAGATGCCAGCTTAAAGTTTCCCATTGCACCTACTTTCGAAGCTGCCTCCATATCGCCCGTATGAAGTGCTCGAAGCAGCAAGACGTCTTTGGCTAGGGCCGCTCTGCGTCGTCCTAGGACCGTATCACTGATTTCCTTTGTATTTGACGATGTTGAAGCTGCTGCGTTCGTTGATGTCGCCGTAGTGGTAGTAGGTCCATTGATTATTTCGTTCAATATGTAGTCCACTGTTGCTGACTCCGCAGGAGTGAATGGCAGATTGGCCAATCTCCAGGCTGAAGGGGAGGACTGGAATAGGTTGTGGATGGGGTTTTTCCGTGGCCTGCCGTTGCTAGTGAATGCTTGTGGGGGGTTCGTGAACGACGACGTGAGAGATTCTTGCGGTTGCGATGATGTGGATGACGATTTTAGGCAAGCTTCAATAAGGGATCGCAAGACATTGGTTTTCGCACTTGAACGGCTGCTGCCTTCTGGAGTAATGTCCGACACCGCACGCGCAAAGTTGAGAGCCGCATACACTGAAGCGGAGCACAGGGCCGAGACATAGAGGTCTCTAGACTTGTCTGAGATGAGCACGGGGGCCTTTGCTGTAATGTAGGCAATAGCCATGGAATAGTTGTTTTGTGGTAGCATGGGTTGTTGTTGTTGATGTTGATGTTGTTGTTGTTGTTGTTGTTGTTGCAGGTGGTGCCTTAGTGTATTTTTGTGTCTAACTGAACAAGCAACAAAGGTTTTTATGACCTTTTCGGGGTATGTGGGCTTGACGGAGGGGTGACTAAGATGGATGAGTCCTTCCTTGAGGTCCTGACGGTCAAGCGCGTGGAACCCGTCTACGAGCTGGCGAAACCCTTCGGGCATGTCGATTTCGTCTGCATAATAGTTGGGCAGACTGTCGTTTGGGGTGAGGGACTCTGGGTAATCCAGGAACAGGTAGTAGATGAGACAGGCCTGGTGCAGCTGCTTGGAGGCTCTCGATTCAATGAGTTTGATGAAATCAATAAGGCCCGATTTACTTTTCGGCGGGTACAGAGATGAAGCTGTGTGTAGAGGGGTGGTTAGCTATATATGCCAATGTTTTTTTTTAAAAAGTTAGACATACCGTTACTGATGTTGGCAAGTTCAGACGCAAGACTATCAAAGAACAAGCCACCGCCTAAGGCGTTCCTGTTGGAAGCGATGGATTGGTGGAGTTGGAGAGAATCATAAGGGGTCTTTTCAATCGCGTAAACGAGAGCCTGAGCAAAGGTGTCGCCTTGTCGTTCTGAAGCCATTGTGAGCAGCGGTATAGAGAGCCAAGAGTGCAGGGGGCGAATAGGAAGATGAAAAGAAAGAAATCGAGAAATCGAGAACCGTTTGATTTTTTTTTGGTTTTTTTTTTTAATTCGAATCTGAATTGATATGAAACTGTTCGCCTGTGGAGGACTCTACAGAGTTAACAATTGAGCGACAGAAAATAAATTAAAAAATCAAAAAAAATTTAAAATGACATGAAAGGTCAGACCACAATTATGTAATGCTTGTATGGAATATTACGTAAACGTAATACCGATGTTGAAATTTGAATTCTTTTTTTTTTTTTTTTTTTTTAAATTTAAATTCGAAATCAGATTTTAAATCAAGAATTTGCGCTGAATTCAAGTCTCAAGAGTCTGTCATTCATGGCCTTTTCCGTATACAAAGTTTGGCTTCAACGTTAAACTGGCTATAACCGACTCGGTCAGGCCTCTTAAACGTCGGCCGTTGACCGTTGACCGTCCGAGTGAACTTAAAATTGCTTCCGACTGTTAACAGCAGACCATAATCTACTTTATCAAAGGATTCTTTATCAGTCCATTTTTACTTATTTCCCATTGCAACTGTTCTTCACTGCATCATATTACCGTACACGGCGTACAGTACCTTCATCTCGGCCGGAGAGCTCGTCGACTCTACTTCAAGTCTGTCACAAACAAAAAAATGATTAAAAACTACTTTATTAAAATGCAAACAACTAGAGACAACCTTGACTACCCCACGACAGCACTTAAATGTGTCAACCAGTCACGTCCTAAAATGCATTGCTGCGGCCTAATGTCCATCAATGAAATAACATGCTTACTCGCGTTATACCATCGCAAACTAAACCCGTCATCCTTCCGAGCCTGCAGGCTTTTCGGGATCCTATCCTCGTTCCGGTTAGCGTAGCCGATATTATGACTGCCCATATCAGTGCTGCTATTAACCATAGGGATAAGCTCGACCTCGATCACTACTCGATTGTGTTTGCTCTCGGGAAGGTAAACTGGCGTGGCCACCACGTGGAATGACGTCGTCAGGAACTCGCGATGGCCGGCCCGCGTGGTTTCGTCCATGATGGAGTCCATGTCAATAAACGATACGGGAAACAAAGGATCGATTATTACCTCAAATTTTTGTTTCCTGGAACCCTGAATTGTGAGCGTGCCAATATTTGTCATGTACTTGTGAGATGGCTTGATAAGCTGCACGGAAGCAAACTCGTTACTGTTCTTTTTGCCCTTCTTTTTCTGTTGTGAGAGCTTATTTTTTGATTTCGTTTTGGATGACGCCTGAGTCAACGTAGGTTGCAGTTGATTAGAACCGGCGCCCGGAATCGGTGGCGCCCGTTGCTGGTGGCTTGACCCCCGTCGTTGCTGCTGCTGCTGTTGATGTTGTGGCGGTTGTAACAGGGGTGCAGAACTTAAGCCAGCGCTGTGGGTGGAAGAAAAGGTAGACACGGGTGACAGACTGGCATTACATGAGCCAGGGGATCCATTTGCAATTGAGGGCAAAAGGGGTGGACTGGTCAGGGATGTGAACGGGTCTTGGTCAAGCGGTTCATGATCGGAGAGCACGGGTGAAGGTGGATGCTGCTCTTTGACCGAGTTGCGGTTGAGGTTGGCTTTGCTGCGGAATCGAGAAAACACATTCTTGGTAGAAATTTTGGTTCGCAGAGGGGACTGTGGAATTATGTCTTTCAGTGATGCATCTAGCTCAGAAGTGTGTAGACCAGAATAAGTGGATGTCGCTGAAGAAGAATGAGACTGGGATGAGCTAGCTGAGTTGGAGCCACTAGAGGCGGTGGGTACTGGATGAAAGTTCAATTTAGCTGAAATGAAACTGAGGAGGTATTTGGGGCCTCGTCTCGTTTCGCGTTGCAAGACTTCTAGTTGGTGGGCGGTTAGCTTTGTAGCCACGACTTGTGTCTCAGGTTGATGGACGTTTAATAGCTCAAGTGGAGGCAGGCCTTTGCCGGATACTGGGGGGATTGTAAGGACTTTGCGGTCCATGAGCAAGTCGAGGTAGTGTTTGAGGTCATCATGTGAGATGTATGAGTGATTAAAAGGTTCTACGTCTTC
>JAJMKT010000128.1:37149-52818 GCA_030563985.1 Geotrichum restrictum
AGCATCGATAGTCTCGACAATAGGCATGTTGAGGGGAGGGGGGAGGTGAGGGGGGGAGAGATGAGAGGAGAGTACAAGGATTAAAAGGAGGAGAAGAGAACAAGAAGAACAAGAAGAACGAGAAGAAGAGAACGAGAAGAAGAAGGACTGCCAAACAAACGGGACCGACTGAGCGAATAGACTAAGAATATAATTCTAAAATTTCAAAGTCGACGAGAGAAGAGAGAGCCAAATTGATTAAGTTTATATAAAAAAAAAAAAAAAAAAATTCCCAAGAAATAGAATAGAAGCCGTCGAAAATGCCGTTTTTTTTTTCTTTATAATACTATAATAATATTATTATAGCTGAATTTTGAACTGAATTTTGAACTGAATTTTGGTTTTTTATTCCGAATTTATTAAAAACCAATTGCGTCTTGGCCCCAATTTCACCCAATTTCACCCAATTTCACCCAATTTCACCCTGTTAGAACACTGTATAAACGATGAGGTTAAGGGTTTAAACGGTTTTTTAACCCAAAAAAAAGGGTTGCACCCGACCTTTAATAAGACTGAAATGTCCGCTTTTTTTATGCTTTTCTATGCTTTTTTATGCTTTTTTTCATCCCATAACAAACACATACAAAACGCAAAAATGTGTGCCGTTTTTTCTCTTGTTTTGTTAGGCGGGTCTTTGATAAAAATGCTTTTTGTGATTTTTGTTCTTTGATATAACTAGCTCACCTCCTAATAGTCTAGGCTCTTATAGCTAGTACGTAGTAGCCTAATACCGGCGTAGGTAGCTAGCTATTCAGAATTTCAGATCATCTTTATGAACCATTTTATGAACCCGTAACGACCTTCCTAAACAAGTCTTTCATCAACGTTTCCAGCAACAACGTTTCCAGCAACCGAACTTTTTCTCTCTCTCCTGAAAAACGTTTTTTTCCTTCGCTCGCTAATGCCTTCCACATGGCTCTTCTCATGTCTAGATCTATGCACGAAAACGGCAAAGCGGGTTTCATTGCAACGATTTCACTCATTAATTAGACTAATTTTTAAGCAATTTTCATTGATTAACGCCAGCCATCAGATGGCACCGCCGCCAATATTAATTTTGTTACAGTACGTAGTTAACAATTGTTTTGCAATGGACTGTCACTTTTCACCTTAATGGAGTCTTTTTTAGTCTGAAATTTCCATATAATATTTCTTCGCAACTTTAGAGCAACCTTACGTGCTCATGTAACTTTATATACAGCTGTTGCTGAGCTGTACACGCAGTCACTCATATGTCAGTTCAACTCAGTTGAAGCTTACTTACTCAAGTCTCTCAACTGAGTCAACTGAGCTCTTGGCCTAAACATTTATAGTTTAGAGCCTATTTCACCGACCAACCAACCAACTTTTAGGCTAGTGCGCGGTTAATTCACTACGTATATATCCTAGAGTCCTAGACTAGTCAAGCTGTTGATGATATTCCGGCCGTTAATATTGATTAAAGCTCATATGGGTCGGCTCGTAAATTTAAACCAAAAACGGCGAAAACTGAAAAACGGCGAAAACTAGAAAAGCGTTGAAAAAAAGCGCTGCGCTTGCAGAAACCCCTCCCCATCGATCACCTATAATATGACAGCTCTCATTGCACATGCATGTATGCTGCCATGATGTTGGCAACATACTACAGCTGTACAGTCACTACAGTGGCATAATGGCATATGCCCTATAGTATATATATGCTGGGCTACGTACCGGCTTGCTGAAAAAAAATTATTTAATCTAAGGCAGCTGGACCAGACGGTAATAGTTTGAAAACGTGTCAACCGGCGGTCGCGATATAATATTGCAATTAATCCAGAGCGAGCTCTATATAGGCAAGCAAGCTTAGTAGAGCCGAGTGCCCGCGGATGTCTACCGGTAGGCCGTAAACGCCGACTTCTTTTTTGTTAGTACGCGTGCTACTTTTGGGATAGGCCTATATATCATGTCTAAAGTTGGCTATAAGATCTATTTATTCAATGTCGACTACTATGCATTGACACGTAGTCTACAAACTCTACTGTACAGTATCTGCGCATTTCGGACGTAACCTAGCTAGATGCCAAGGTCTATGCTCAGAGTCTCAAACTAGAGTTCATAACCGGTTGGCCATAGTACTGTACTGTGACAGTAAGATATGGACTAGCTATAGTCCATGACAATATGGCCGCGGAGGAATTCACAATTCATTTATCGCTAACTAGACTATAGTTTAGCTCGCCAACGTTAACGCCAATGCGTCATTAGGCCTGTTACAGAAGAGTCTGAGTAGACTAACTAGTAGTAGTATACCAATTCCGTGTTAAATGAAAGAAACGTTTTGGCAGCTGCCCTCAGCTGTACACTTTTATACGTCGCAATTAATTTAAAGTATATTGACATAGGCGCGCATAGGCCTATACGTACTAGCCCTAGGCCTATAGAGAGGTCTAGACTTTAAAGTCGACTTTGGAAAGTTTGGGCTACAGCTGTATGTTTCAAGCGTAAGTCTTCCGAGTTGGGCCATGTACTACTAGTCTACGGCAGACTCTACGCGTACCTTTACGGAATTATTTAGGACCGGTACTGTCGTGATCTGAGGGTGATATCTGAGAAGTAATGCTTAATATTGCCGGGATATATACTAGGGGCTAGCTAGTGACTAGTATATTACTTACCGGTATGGAAAGGTTTTTTTTGTCTTTATTAGCCAGTCCCTTTCGTAAAGTACTGACTATAGGCTAGACTAACTGGTAACCGGCCAGCCTCAGATAGTATGGTAAGATGCGTGGTTATTGTGGTTATTACTGTACATCTGCCCCGAGTCGCTCTAGTAAATTATCTCCATTGAATTCTCTCTAGAGTCTAAACAATAGTTATAGCTATAGCTCGACAGTTTGCATGTACTGTACATCTATATGTGCTTACATTATATATAGGCTATCAATCGGTTGGGATTAGAATATTGGAGTCGGAATCCTGTTGGATATATCGACCAAAAACAATCAAGTCGTTGGCCGAGAAACCCATATCAGCTGGATTAATTCAAAGATAGTCCACCACTAGCTAGAGCAATTGCAAACCCATTCATGTTTAATATTGAAAAGTAAAGCACTGAGATGGTAGACCTATATAGGCCACTTGGATAAATCTACTTGAAGCACCAGTCTACAGCTCGTAACACTCTAAATCTTGATCCATTAGCTACAGTCTAGCAGCTACAGTACATTTTGACGAGCTTAGGAGACAGCTGGTTTGCTATAATCTACTAGACTATATTAACGGGGTCCTTGATAAGTTGATACTAAGTTGATAGTGCCCGTGGCCATTTTTGGCTGGTTTTCAATTGCTTATAAACTAGACTAGTCTCCAGGAGTCCAGACAGATTCCAGTTGTAGTTTAATTAGGAGTGCTGTTAGATAGACTACCGAGCGGTCCGTGTCTGTATCAATAGTGATTCAATACGCGTACTACAGTATCAATATAAAGCAAAATCTCCAGCCCACAAAAGATAACATTGGTATTCTATTCCTTTTTATATTTGCCTAAGCTAGCTACTGTGTGTATAGGTAAGTGGACTACAGTGTATTTCTCTTGTGCAGCTGTAGAGTCTTAGTAGGCTGTCTGGAGGCTAGAGCTAAATAGACTCATGGAGTTATCAAATACTGTGCTGTAAATCGATTGACCCCCGAAAACCCCGGAAAAAAAAAAAAAAAAAAGACTCGAAATGACCGAGACCAACCGGCACCGGAACTGGGATTCCGTGTTCCTGAATAAACTTTCGCCTTTCGAAATCCCATGGCCGGCCAGGACTTGAATAAAACTGCAGCACAGTAATAAACAAAACTAATACTGTACGTACCGCGGTAGCCTAAAACTAGTCTAATAAACAAAACTAGACCATTAAACGAAACGTAGTAGTCTATAGTCTACTATAGGGTTTTTTGGATTCAGAAGTTAGTACTGTAAGGTAGTAAGAAGACGTCTTACTGTTAGCTCTCAGCTCATGGTAACAGCAATAGCAACATTACAGATTAACGATACGTAAACTTCATATTGTGAAGTGTGCACATGTGTATGGCAGTACTTGTTGACATGAGAGTTACTTCGCTATGTATAGAGCATCAGTTAGCTTCGTAGCGTGTGTTTTTGGTAGTCTATGAAGTCTAGTGCGTTTCCATACCAGACAACCGCTTGATACAGCAGCGCTTTGTTCATATTACGATATCGTTTTCTTGAGTCGGATCCTCCCGCGACTGCCATCGACGTACGGTTGTTTAGCTTCAGCGGTCAGCACTGACTCAGTAGTGATATCGAGTCGACTTTACGGGTCGGGAGAGCTAAAGCGATCGCTTATTTCTTTTCTCATAGCCTGGATTTTGCTTCTAATATTTCTAGTACTAAACTTTAATTCTCTACTGTATACAGTACATGTACAGTTCTTTTAAACGTGAAGTTTGCGTTAATTCAAAGTTGTGTGGCTATACGTAGTTGGGATCGCGAGCCTAGGTGTTTTGTTGGGAGGTTTGGAATCAATAAACTTTGGTTTCGTTGTAACTCCCAACTGATGCTTAAAGTTAATCCTTTTATTATTAAATTTATAGAACTTATTATGTCACTTTGTCCTTTGGACTTATATTATTTCTCGGTTAAAAAATTCCTCCGCTCTCACATGCTTAAAGTACAATTAGCTAATATTGTGTAAGCAGATCTCCAGAACTGTGCATAGGCAGCTAGGCCAACTTTTTTTTTTTTTTTTTCACTTTTCCACCAACTAAAACTCACTCTCAGGCTTATAAATATAAGGGTCCTGCGCACCTTATCAATAAAACAGCAAAAAGCCAATGAATCCCTCTATACCGGTAAATGATTTACTGAAGGCTATTTACCAGGTCAGCCCAAAAGTCAACTCTCACTGAGTCTCTCAGCATTCTTCAAGATATACTGTAGCCAAAATAATGTGTTGCAATATAAAAAAAATAATGAAAAATATGGATTAACCACATACACCGTCATACAGTATATAAATTGATAGATGACTTCACTTTATTTTAAGCGTTAACTTTGCGACCTCTCTACGTTGTGTTATTGTGATGAATATGTTCTATAACAGACAAGAAGTCGCCACGTCTCCATTTTGGCCTTGAGTATTTTGTTGATGGCGGTTTTTTTAAGAAATCACGTGAACTTACATTTTTGATAAATATCTACTGTACTTTTTATTTCTAAGTGCCTTTTTGTGACTTCACTGCTTATGACTTCAATGCGCTACAACTCTCAAAAAAAAAAAAAAAAACACCATTTATTCTCTCTTGTTGACGACAAGATCCCTTTATTATGATGTTCAACATGGCTCGGGTCTTTTCAGTCGTCTATTGACAATCTATAAATCCTTGTATTATTAAAGATTTAATTACGAAGGCTGCGCGACTAGCTATCTAACTGAGAGTCACACTTTTAGTATGATAGCCTTGAGGCAAGTTGCAATGTCCGGATTGTTCTACCCTAAATTCCACTCTATTGAACTTATTCTCATATAGTATATACCTGTGTATATACTGTACTAGATAACTGGCTGTATTTACACCGGATTTGACCCTCTGAAGAGTAGACTAGTAGACTAGTTTTTCACAAACAAACTAAACTTATAAACCGATCGAATATATAACGATAGATAGATAGATAGATAGATAGATAGAGAGATAAATCTTTTTATTGCCCCGTTCAATAGGGGAAATTACACAATCTGCAAAAAACTATTTAGACGTGGAGTAGGACATGGTTCGTTTCCTGTCTGATATACAAACTGAGTCAGGCATAATTGCTTCACTAATTTTCAAAATGCTGCGATGGTGTCGGAATTTCCCTGAAGTTACAAAGGTTTGGGGTCTTCGAACTTCAGCACCAAGGGAAACCCAGTCGCTGGGATTGGGGAAAAAACCTTGAGTGAACTACCCTAGAAGGTTGGCCATCATGGTAAAGTGCGGGTAATTTGGAGAAACTTGGCTACCGCGATAAGGCCTTTTCTGGAATCCAGAAGTACCTTAAGATCAAGCTCTCGAGAGACTTTCAATAATATTTGTCGCTCATTTTCATTAAGCGGACATTCAGTCAAGATATGGCGTGGTGTTTCCAGTATTCCACATTCACAGTAATGGTTTCGTTCCCCAATGTTAAGTCTTTGGAAGCTTATTCCCCAAACTCGCCGTGGCCCGTTCTGAATTGGACAATCTTGCTTAGAGTTGGTCTGTCAAACTTTTTCATGACTGAAGTTAAAGGGTTCTGCAGAGTACGGCTGTACAGCTTCTCACCGGTGATGGTCCGGTAATATTGTCCACCCGTGTCCTGCCTAAATTTCTCACTCCATTTGTCGTACTCACTTTCTCTGGCTCTCATCCTAAGTAGACACAATACTTTCCAGGCTGAATCTCTCCTTCTTTTCTTAACTTTCTACCATGGCGGGCGCTTGTCCCAGTAGCAGTCTCTCATTAGCTCTGGAGTGGCCAAGATGTTGGAAAATAATAGCGCTAGTTTGCCTTTCTCTGAGGGCTCGGGGCGCAGCCGGTGAATGGGATTCTTTGGATTTGTTGTTCTGTTGATTCTAATAGCATAGAGTTGAGCTAACTCATTCTTACGCTGCTCTACTGGAAGGATTTCAGTATCTTTGTGTAGTGAACTTATTGGAGCAGACTTGAATGCTCCCAGGATTCTTCTTAAGCCTATATTTTGAGCGCTTTGCATTTTCTTCTGGCTTTCCTTGGTGAGTCTGGGGTGCCAGATCGAGGATCCATACTCTATTAAAGGCCTTGTACAGGCGAGATAGAGCTGTTTCATTGTTTGTCCAGTGGTTCCCTTAGCAATCCCACCTAGCCTTGAGTATATAACGATGTCAATGTATTCTAGTTCTTATAGTTTCAACTAGACGAGGTACCCAACGCCGGTGTCAATTGATGGTAAAGTCTGTCTACCATAAAAGATTTCAGCATACTGTACTTACAGTCGTACGATACCAGACATATAGTACGAAAAGCGAAAATGAGGGGTGCCAGTTGTGTAATATGTGTATGTTATCGTTGACTCCGGATCCGTTGAGAGCTAGCTAGCTAGCTCTAGTCTAGTGCTTTCAAATAATTGCCAGAGTTAACACTCAAGCCGCCTGTTCTCCTGAGTCCTAGCTATATAGCTAGTCTAGTCTAATAAGCAGGTTCAACCTACTGTTGGTGCGTAACCGGCCCTGGTTTTTATAGCTTTGCAAGGTTTGTACAGTACATAAACCTCATCGCTGTGTTTTATGGCATACCGGTATATTGATTTTACGTAGTATTTTGTGAGCAAGTTTAAAGGCTGTGAAATTCAGTTCGAAGACATAACTCATCAGTACTATAGTATACGGTAGGGCCTACTACGTATAGGCTATATGCCACTATAAAAAACACTTAAGAAACATATTTAACTCTCATAATTCACATCAATAGCACCGCATGTTGACAAATCTGGCCTGCCATAAACGGGTAGTACTAGTCTACCCGTTTCAATTTGGGATCCAGTCCAATGGCTAACATTTCTACGGCGGTATGCCGCGGTAGACTAGACTAGACTAGTGGTCAGCATGCCTGTGGTCCAGGAACTTGATAAATGGGTCTTGATAAAAGCTTGTTCTTGATTAAATTGATATGAAATTGATAATCTTGCGCAGAGTCAGTCTCTGTAGGACCTACAACTTATAACCTGTGCCCACCCCACCGTTCCACGTCTCGCCCCGTTTCACGAAACAGCAAAATATAGACTACTAGACGTACTAGACTAAAGACTCGTGATAGCCGTGTATAGACAGACTGTCTTTATGCTATGATTGTAAACAGATTGTTCGACAGAGACTCCGACAGACTGTGTCCAATTAAAACCTCACACACCAGACTATTCTCATCTTCATATCATTTCAGTCATTATATAACAGACATGAGATGGCCGACCACTTAGGTCTACCATTCGCGTTCAAACTTAATACGCGTCCAAACTAACGTATACCGGTACATCATAGCAAAAGAAAAAAAAAAAAACTATTAACCTATAAAAACAAACCAATAAAATAAGGGAAAAAAAAAAGAAGGCTTCAATGGTATGCTCGTATTGGCCTTGGGATACGTGAAAATCAATCAAAAGCTTGACTCAAACTTGTTCTTGCTCATATGGACTCACGATCATGACTGCAATGATGTTGATGCCTCCTTCCCCTCTTACCACACTATACTGCTTGCCGCTGAATTAAACGTCGACTTACCAGATGCTCCCATTTGGTCCATATCGGTCCCATACATCATAACAGGAGGCTCCCGACCATCGCCACGTCTGATAGATTGCAGACTAGTGCTTCCTTTCCTGGTCCGTGATGTGATAGCCTGCTCCTCTTCTTCCATGAGTCTTATTCGTTTCCGAAGCTCACTATGTGGCACGTCGGATTTTGTTGCATCGGGATATGTCTTAGCAGTACTATTAGTACTACTAGTAGTACTGACTAAACCTTTTCGTTTAAGGTTTCTGACATCTTTTGAGTTGCTGTTCATTTTGGCGGGAACAACATCCATAGAATCCATTACTCCGTCAAGCTCGCTAGAATCAATTAGACGTAATGGGCCACTATCCCCGCTTGGAACGGGGGCTTCCAAAAGCTTGAATGGCCACGCCTGCGAGCCAAACTCATCCTTCACATTCGTAGCGGATGCACCGGGCGCTGACACCTTTTCTTGCTTCTTTTCGTACATGACAATAAGTGCCTGAATCTCTTCATCCTCGACACGATCACATACTTCCTTCGACGCATTTTTGTTTCGTAACGTCTCGGCCGCCACGCTTTCATTCCTGCTTGGGTTTTCCTTACGGGGTATGAGCGGGTCGGCCGTTTCTGGCGGTGTTAGCAGTACGTGTGGGGATTCGCTCTGTTTATCTTGTTTAAAGGACGGCGTCAGTTTAATATCAAGCGATCCTCCGCCTTGTTGATTGTGGGTAGCAACTTGCTCAGCGGCTGCTTTTTCTTGCATCATCAGCCGTTGTTGACGATGGAGTTGAGCCCGCAACTCAACTTTTCGGCGATTAATGTAGATGGCAGCAGTCCCAGAAGGTCTGAATATTCGTCCGTTCTCAGCTGCTTGCATTGTGCTGTCTCCTACGATTTCGGCGAGCTGCTGGTACGTGGCGTCCCAAGACTCCCAAAACACAATACAGACCGCACCTTGAACTCGATCAGCAAGATCTCGAAGGATGTCACGCGCTTTTCGGATCTGCGCATAGAGAGAAGTGAGGGACATCCGACGTATAGACGCGTCTGGACTGATGTCGTCGTCTCCTTGAGTTGTGTTTGCGTCCCTTTCAATGCTAGCTAGAACGTGGGGGCCATAATATTCAATCTGAGCCTCAAGCTGGAGTTTGTAATACTTGTGCCAGAACCGAACAAGTTTTTCTTTTGGTGGCACCGCTGATAAAAAATGACTGAGGAGCTTGTAATGGTTAATCAGCTCCGACGTTATACTTGTGTTGCTGTTAGTGTCCACGCCACTTGTGCTATCCTTCTTGCTGTCAGATGTAGATTTTTGGAACTGTAGTAGAAAGTGGAGAACAGGATTGGCAGCCTTTATAACGTTACTGATCAAGGCAATACACCTTCGTCGAGCCTCGAGATCACACTCGGGGACAATCAGTGCGCGGACTATGGGATACTCGAGAATGGCGTCCTGGATGCGAATGTCGGAAATCCCAGTGTTGAGAGTAGGGTGGTATACGTCCATCCGGATGCCAGAAGAGACGGCAGCGGACATGGAAACAGGGGAGAGCATCGGTGGAGGGGATACCGCCGTAGAAGCCTTTGCGAGATGGTGCGAGTTGACAGTGCTCGTGTTCCACGAAGCGGCAGCTGCGGAAGATGAGGGTGGTGGCATTGCGATGGATTATAGAAGGAGAACGTGGGAGCGCAGTGAATGACTAAATTTTCATTCGAAATGAAGGAACTAATAGGCTACCGGTATATTGAAGGGAGGATAAAGGTAAAAGTTACGGAGTTAAAGGACAGAAAAGTTTTTTGTAATTGAATTTTACATGAAAATGAGTTTATGCGCCAAAATTGCACTCAAATTTCTAAAGTGCGGGGGAAGGGAAAACACTCACAAATAAACAATTGATTTCGCATTTTTATGCCGTCCGCACAGGACTCAACAGGACCCTTTTAATAACATCAATAAATGCACTTGATAAACAACATTTATAAAAATTTCACCGTCCAACTGTGCCAGCAATACCAGAAGTCCCTGCAAGAAGACTGGCGATCTTTGCTCGTTGTTCCTTCATCTCTTCTACTTGTGACAGTTGATGCGTCAATTCAGCAATCTCTCGCGACACACTCAAACGTGCTTCCTCCGTACCCGTACGTTCCAGCGTCCATTCATCTCCGTATGGCCCTTCCCCGAGCTTTAACTGCGCCTTGTGATATCTGAGCAACGAAGGCCGGTGAGAAATGGTGATTAGCGTAATCTCACGCTTCTGACACGTCTCATATAAGAGACCCTCTACATCCGAAGACACGGCAGAAGTCCCCTCATCAATCACTGCAAACAAAGGTTCCTTGAATAAGATGCGCGCAAACATGACACGTTGCTTCTCACCGCCGGAAAACACGTCTTTCCATTGCTTACGCGTGTTCCATCCGCCTTCACGAGCAGGGATGTACTCTAACTTGACCTGCTCGAGAATTTCCAGCAAATCTGCATCCGTTTTGCCCATATCAAGCATGTCGGCCTCGCTATAAGGGTAGATGATCTGCTCTCGTAACGTGCCCGTTGACAAGTACGGCCTTTGTGGCAGAAAACTAATGTCTTGTGGCAATGGTTTGGACACGAGACCCCGGAACACAGGCCACAGGCCGGCAAGAACCCGAGCTACCGCGGACTTTCCGGTACCATTAGACCCTGAAATCAGTAAATGCTCTCCCTTGTTGATTCGAATGTCGAGATCTTGTACAAGTAATTCGCCCGCACTCAGGTCACGACCAAGACCTGGCACCGCAATAGGCGTGTGCTCAAACCGAATACCATTGAACCCCTCTTGCATGGTACCTTGCACATCTTCTAGAGAATACATTTTGACCTTGTGCTTACTCTTGTGTTTGCGCTTGCTTGTCCTGCCTGGCGTATTGTAATCTCCGTAAGCATTATCATGCACCCTATGAAGTGTTGCGAGAAGAGAATATACACGAGCAGTATAGCCAGCAAGCTCAGCCAGATCTTTGATGGAATACATCATACGCCCACCAGCATCGGCAAGTGATAGCATCAGCCGTTTGTTGGTAATAAACTGTCTCATGCGGTCGCGTTCCCGATGGTCCTTCTGGCCACCGCCAGAGACAATACGCTCAGCAGCTGCGTCGTTTCCACTCCACGTAGGCAAAAACACTGGAAGACTCGAAAATAAGTACCCTAATGCTGACCACGAGTACTTGAGAACAAAGTCCTCAAACATGTTGTATGATACCTTGATCCGAAGAATTGCCCGGATATGTGATGACAGCCGCCAGTAAGTTTTGTGTAAAATGGAGCGCTCAAGTGCAGTACCATCGTAGAACGCAATCTCCTCCGCATTAGTAATGAGCTTCGAGTGTGCATTGCGGTACTCTCCCTCTAGTTTGGCCTCGACCGCCGCCAAAAGGCCAAATGGTGGGGCCATGGCCTTGAGCAACCATGCTGTAGCAAAGTAGTTGGAAAAAATACCAAAAAGAGCGACAGGACCAAGATTTTGGCGCAGCTGATATGAAAAAATTATAAAGTCTACCGTAGGCTTCCCCAGGTTTGAGTAAAGCGACGCCGCGGCATCGCAAAATCGGGTTAAGTCAGCTGTAATGTACTGATCTACGCCTTCAACCCCGCCGTCAATGTTGGAGACTTTGTAGTATCCAAGGTTGTCGTCCAGATAAATGTCATGGATATAGCGCACAAGCCTTGTTCTGAACGCTATTGAAACTTTTGCTTGTAGAAACTTGATGATGGCGTTTGTGTAGGAAGCCGGAATTGCAATGAGTATCCAGTACAAGAGGCCCTGCATAAATCCCTTCCCGTTTGCTGCAATCAGGTCTCGCACGATTCTACCATCAAGTTTCGCCACTACAAGCGATAGATAAGTCCTCAGGAACAAGAAAAACGTATGAACAGCCAATAAGGCCGAGGCTTTTGATCCGATGCGGGGCACAATGATAGCCCATATCGCAGAAAATTGGCGCAAAAACTTTTTGTTTACTCCTGCTGCTTTGTTTGGATTATTAGCAACAGGATCCAGGAAGAGCCTTCTGTGGGCTTGAAAGGTTACAGGACTCGTGGGAGATATTACAACCCGCGCATGACCGTTCTTGTACGGAATGAATATCTCTTTTGACCATCCGTCTTTTAGCAGCACAGCTGAGTTGCGTCGGCGCAAAGCATCTGGCCGTGGTTTTGCTGATGCTAAAGACCGCTTGAGGGCATATGCTAATCCTAATAACGAGACGAGCAAGCCGCCTGCAAATGCTTTGTACTTCCTTGGGGCATTGCGTATGAGGGACTTGAGAGATTCCGGGTCCTTGAGGGCTTCAAGGAAGAGGAACTTTATTAAATGGTAGTTTGGCCAGAGGGTAGATATTGCGTGGGCCATAGCTAGCTATTTGTGTGGATCGAAGTTGAGAGATATCTCTGTTGCGGGATATGTTCAAAGGAAGGAAGTTAAAATGAATTCAAAGACTTCTTCAAGCAACATAAATGAATATTGCAATCAGAGTCTCGACGTCAAACAATTATGGAGACGTGGGGAAGCTTAGGTAACTTATGACAAGTCCCCATGTGACGTTTGTGACACAGTAATGTGTCATCATTATCAATCATCTTTCTAATCATTAGTCATTTCTTACTACGTTTTGCCCACTACCAGGTACGCGTCCGGAACAATGCATGGTAGCATCCATGTTAGACGATACTGCAGATTTGCGCATTAAATGGCCGCAACCAGCTTGATGGTCTAATGGAAACTCATGTAAGGTAATGCAAACGGAGGCAAGACATATTGCTTTTATTTCGGATTTCAATGCCCCAATTAGGCAACAGTGTTTTGAAAGTTTATGGGCCCGGCCATTGTGACTAAAAACGGAATAAATTCAAAGGTTACGATTATCTTCTCGGCTCATTTCCTGAATTTGTTTCAATTTATTTCACGATCGCCAGCGTAGGAGGCTTTAAAGGGTAATGCTACATATATGTATATAGAATAATATATATAGTACTATAAATATACAGACATTGAAAACCCACAGCAGCACTTCAAATTGTTGTCAATCCATGGAGCCGCTGTTGTTGTCTACTCAACTGTGCCTTAGCAAGCTCATGTAACTCACATGTGCAAACCTTCTCAGCGATCATCTCAGCTTCTGGTCATGGCAGATCTCAGAGCCAACATGTGTCTACTGCGTCGATCCCCTTCGTAAACAGTCGCAATTCTTAAGTGAATTCAACTTGGAACTGCCAATGTCTGATCGAATGATAAATCTCTAAGCGAGCACTCGCAACAAATCGGAATCTGCAGGTTTGTCTAGTAGTATTTCCGCGTGGCAATTAAGCATAATCGAGAAGTCTGCTTGTACGGACGTCACAAACCGCATTAAATAGGGTCAAAAAACAACTGGTTACAAACCCGGAGGCTAAGGTTTAATGAAATGTACCGGTGGAGCCTAGAGATAAAAAGTTCTAAACAGCTCAGGAACTCTTGTATACCGCGGTATTCGACCAAATTTGTCTTTAGTAGTACATGTGCGATTCCTTCGTTACTAGCATACCTAGCATTATCGGAGATTCGTTTAACTTGTATTGCAGTACTTGGTAATATTATGTCGCTTTTCAAAGTGCGAAAATATCCACATTTTTGTCCGCGGCCGTGCGCTCGAGGGACCAAACAATAGATTATTATAATCATACTGCACTCGTATATGAAATACACGCCCACTGACCCTTAATTAATTTACTTTAAAAGCGTTTCTGCTTCCAGTTTTGTAAAAGATTTCTTCAATTTTCTTCATTTTCTTAATTTTCTTTCAATTACTTCAAATACCTTTAACTCTCATACTTCGCCTGGGCTCTCTGTGTTGGATAGCTTATTTCTTGTTTAGTCAAGAAACACACTCAGTGTTCCAACTCACACACATAAATGATGGATTATAACATGTCGACAGCGTCGTCAGCGATGCACGACGAGACGGGAATGGTCGAAAAATCCAGTATCTTCAACAAAGATGATGCTTTACTGGCCGAAATGGGTTACAAATCAGAGCTGAAGCGACATTTCAGTATTTTGCAAGTATTTGGTATGACATTTAACATTATGAGTTTGTTACCGTCTATTGCTTCCACCATGTCATTTTCCCTGCTTGCTGGAGCCGCAGGTATGACATGGGGATGGTTTACGGCTTCCTTTTTCATTATGACCGTGGGAATTTCAATGGCAGAAATGGGATCTGCCATGCCGACCAGTGGTGGTCTCTACTGGTGGACATATAAATTTTCGCCAGAAAAAGTGAAACGACCGTTCAGTTTCTTGTGCGGGTACTCCAATTCAATGGGTATGATTGGCGGTCTCTGCAGTATTGACTATGGTTTCGCTACTTTTGTCATGGCAGTCGCTACAATTGCAACAGACGGTGCATTCATTGCAACTAAATATCAACTTTATGGCGTTTTCGTGGGTACCGTTTTAAGTCACTGCCTTGTTGGAACCATGGCTACTCGCTATATTTCAAAACTTCAAATATTTGGCATTGTTGCAAATATTGTTATTGTGTTGGTAACCATCATTGCTCTTCCCATTGGTAAAAAAGATGATTTAAACTCCGGAGAGTACGTTTTTTCCAACATTACGAATTCTACCGGATGGCCAAATGGATGGGCTTGGTTTCTTTCCTGGCTTAGTCCTATCTTCACTATTGGGGCCTTTGACTCGGCTGTTCACATGGCTGAGGAGGCCGCACATGCCTCAATTGCTGTACCGCTTGGAATTTTAGGCTCTATCTCAATCTGTTCTGTGCTCGGGTTTGTTCTCATGGCCGTTTTTGCTGCTTGTCTCAACACTGACGACTATCAATTAAACCTCGACCTTGTTACAGGACAGCCCATGGCCTACATGTTTAGACAAAGTTTAGGAAAAAGGTGGGCAATAGGAATGATGACCATGATTTTTATTGTACAATGGTTTATGGGTCTTTTCGTTTTGATTGCAGGTTCAAGGCAAGTCTGGGCCTTTTCCCGCGATGGAGCCTTGCCATTTTCCAAGCTTCTCCGGGTTGTAAACTACCGACTGGGTGTTCCCATCAGAGCTGTTTGGTTTATGTGCGTGATTGCTATTCTCCTAGGCCTCTTAACTCTTGTTGATTCCGCGGCACAGCTAGCTTTATTTTCGCTGGCGAACTCTTCCAATGCCCTTGCATGGCTCTTGCCAATTGCTTCAAGAGCTTTCTTCAGCACTGATAATTTCAAACCCGGCCCTTTTTACATTGGCGGAGTCACTTCGCGTATCATTTCAATGATTGCATCGTTCTACCTTATATTTGTCATTACCATTATTTCGACTTGGCCCACCAGTGGTCCTAATCCCACGCCCACAGAAATGAATTACAATATT
>JAJMKT010000129.1:0-51825 GCA_030563985.1 Geotrichum restrictum
AGTAGCCCCCTCCAAAAGACCCGGTCATTAACTGCGATTCGGGTCACGGCACACGGGTCTAATTAATAACCACGACATGATATCCCTCTAGCTAAAGGCTCCAAAGCTGCTTCTGGTATTACTGAACAGCTAGAGGCCTTAACTGGCCTTAACTGGCCTTAACTGGCCTTAACTGGCCAACCTGAACAGCGCTGCCACCGCTAAAACCATAGCTTCAATCAAGTCGTGACGGTAGAGAAGAAGTCCGGTCGTCGGCATTAAATTAATGCGGTTCTTTTTTATAATTTGAGGTCTTTGCAACTGAAAATTGATTTATGAAATTTATGAAATTTATGAGCCACCAATTAATAGTTAACAAGCCTCTTCCCTCTGATGGAACAATTCAATACCTCTTATTGGTCAGTTTCTGCACTCCAGTGGGGTCCCTCCCAAACAGTAACCACAGCAACTCAGGAAAAACGGATACATGACTCCGCGTACGTAAAAGTTCAATCATGTGATGACTAAAAATAATATTTCAGCCGTTCGTCCTTTCATCAAATCAAATTGCCCCAATTTTCATTCAAGGTTAGGTTTGTTTTGTATCTCCAAAAGAGCCTTAACTTGGCCCTTAAGCTTAAGGTAGTCCAAGAAGAAAAAAAAGCATTCTCATGATGATTTACAATCAATTGTAATTCAAACACAAAAAAACACAGAACAAGTAAATGAATCAACACCTACCTACCGGTAATAGCGACACTTGGTTTCGATCCAAGGACCCCGGGGTTATGAGCCCCGTGCGCTTCCTCTGCGCCATGTCGCTCTTGTCGTGTCTATTAATTTGTCGGGTACGTTGTAATGTCAATCTAGGTATAACGAAATGGTTGCTGTGATACTGAGGCTTTGGGATCTTATTTGGAGCTGACATTTCTTGTTCATTGACTGTTTTCAGGGCTCTATTCTGACTTTTTTTTTTTTTTTTTTTTTTTTTTACCACTGAGTGACAAAAGTAGCTACCAGAATAAACAGAGAGAGCCCTAGTACAAGAAGTAAATTAGACCTAAGGAATGTTTATTAAGCTAGAACAATACATTTACACCAATCTATGTTGGGTCAAATTTGAGCCTTTGAAGCTCACTCTTTAAGCTAAACTCAGATACACAGAGCTCAGTCAAATTGTGAAAAGAGAGATTGTAGTGCTCTAGTTATTTTCAGGTTTACATTTTTATCAAATTTCCCTAGCAGCACTCGGCCATAACAATATGGAAATCCAAACGCTTTAATGAGAGCATCGTTTTGAAAATTCACGAGCTTAATTGCCGACATGCAATTATTCAACAGTGCTTGATTGGAACCAAGCCTTGATTCAATCCTACAATTCCCCAAGAGATTGCTAAAAAAGGTAGTTTGGGAACTTTGATATAAATAGAGGCATATTTGCTAGGCTAGTCTAAAAAAAAGTTTATAACCAGTCGGCCTATGGTCAATCACTAGGGCCATAATGTTTTAGTCCTTGTATTTCTGATAATTAACTCAGAGTCAGAGCCGGTCGCAAAGCCCTACAAGTTGCGAAGAAGCTGAGACCATCCAGTTAAAACCGTGTTGACAGCCCAGATAGTATCACCTGTACTAGACAGGAAACAGGACGTAGTGTAAAATATTTTGCAAGACTTCTAAGTGAAAAGGAACT
This sequence comes from Geotrichum restrictum, assembly GCA_030563985.1. Classification (NCBI taxonomy): domain Eukaryota; kingdom Fungi; phylum Ascomycota; class Dipodascomycetes; order Dipodascales; family Dipodascaceae; genus Geotrichum; species Geotrichum restrictum. The sequence goes on from JAJMKT010000129.1 coordinate 1,670, forward strand.
GTTGTGAGGAATAAGATTCGAATTACAGTGGACTAGACTAGAGTCACTAGACTACTGGCTTTGATCAGGTTCGTTTGTGGGTTGGGGTTTACGTTACATGACGTCGGTCTCTGGGTCTTGCGATCTGAGCCATTTTAATTACGAGAGTCTCCAATATTGTTAACTTTAGCAAAAAAAGGAATGAGACCTTTCAATGACTATAGTACTAGTTAAATTAAAATTTAGACAAGCTGTTTTTAACGTGTAAACAACCCGGCATGCCTGGCAATTGCCGGGGATTGGGACCGCAGTAAGGATTTGAAAAGATTGTTGCTCTTTTTCCTAGATAACCAAATAAGAGTGCACATCTTGGTAAACTTGTAATCTACGTTTCCAATATTAACTCACAGGCTGAATTCCGCTAGAGTAAGTTTACCGGTAAATGATGAGTTTTGCTGGATATAAATTTACTTTATCGGTGTACAGTATTGAACTCTAGAGCCCCTGAATGTTTTGAAGCCGCCCAGCCGTGGCCTATCAGCCAGTCTTATATCTCATTCCTTTTCCTTATATCTCTTGGTAATTAGACTCGTCTAGTTAACGTTCTTCATGCACCCACGTATTTCCTCCTGGAAACTCGAGCTCTAGCTAGGCCAGCTGACTGCCTAGAAGCGCTCTGGTATGTATATAAATAGATAGATCGATATAGACTTCATTCAGAATACGGAATACGCGACTACCGTCGGACTAGGTGTAGCTATATATCTGGAGAGTCCAGTAGGCTACAGACTGCACAGTGAACAATGCACAATGCACACGAACGACTTAAAACCAATTGACTGACGGGCCGTCCAACATGCATAAAAGACTTCAATCGAGTCCGCTTATAATTTATATACATTAAAATGTGGCTCATGGTGCAGAAGATCTATAGAAAACCTATAGAAAGTTTAACGTACCCACCTTGACTTCGCTAGTATACCAGAGCCGAGGATATCTTAAGCATGACTCGGCCATTCAAGTATATATAGCGGCATATGAACGAGTAGCGCTCTGCTCAAAGATATTTGTACGTGCGCTTTGGAGATGGTATATATTGGAAGGCGTATGTGGGCAAGACCAATTGCTAATTGTTAACGAAAGGCCAACGCCTACCGAATGAGTGAATGGCCAAGGACTTGATCGGAGTACTACGGTGTCTAAGCGGAAGATCACGATGATTGCGTAAACAGCTAGGAAGTATTTTAAAGTCTTTTAATAGCCTTTCAGCAGTATTTTTGGCTCTTGATTAGTCTTTCAGCAATGTCTCAGCAGTTAACGTCTATCATCAAGCCATTAGCAGCATTTCAGCGCCTTTAATGGCTTTCAGAAGTCTCCATTAGCTGATCTAGGCTCTGGTTTTAGTCCTCAGCTCAGCTGTCAACATTGCGATTTCTTTTTTGCTATTGTTTACATTTCTTCAATTTGGATCACAAACACATCCAATGTTGTTTGGGACTTTCCATTTTAGGCGAATATTTTGTTTACATTTCGCCAAATCCAGCAATATGCCATGCTAATCTATAATACTCCAAACAATGAACTCAATTTTGGTCTCGAAGGGATTTTCATATTTTCATGTTTTCATGTTTTTTTTCATGTTTTCATGGTTTTTATTGTTTTTTATTTTGATCTTATTCCCTGCAAAACTTATTATTATAGGTGCTCTAGACTCTGTTTGTTTCTGTCTCCTTTTCATCCGCCAGAATCCACTCAAAATCCACTCCCACTCTGCAGGGAACTCGTTTCTTCCTCTTCTCTCATACTCTCTTCAGTATAACTTTTTTTTCATCTTAACAATTTTGCTCCATATTGCAATGACTTCTACATCTGCAGATGCCTGGTCGATGAGCCAACGACCTATCGATCCCTATAATGACATGCTCAACTCCACTAACGAGTACAACCAGACTACGGACACTGAAATCTACTTTACAAACCTCGAGGCTTACGACTCATTGCTCGTTCGCCCAGCTTCTGATATTAAGGAGCTGGACGTAGCAGCAGGAGACTTCTTTATGACACCTAAACACAACAACTTTGCATCTCCTGCAAACACTTCTCTATTGTTCTACAACGCTCAAGGTGAAGGTGATGCCAACTCGAGCTCATCTCCATCCCGCAGCAAAAATGCCTATGGACTAGCATTGACCCACCCAGCAAGCAGTGTTGTCGATCAGAATCTCGTCAACAACATGACATCAATGGCAAACCTGCAGCAGCATGCTCCTGCATTTGCAATGTCCCAGGACTTGACACAGATGTCCGTCACTCCAGCGGCTTTGGCGCAGTACTCAAAGCTGCTCAATCTTCACAACAATATCTCAAGCCCTCAAGCACCATCCCCGAGACCAGCCCAGTCTCCAACTAAGGTTACAAAAAGCCCCATCAAATCCCGCAGACATCACAGGACAGGTAGCAGTTTGTCAAATATTGATACTACAAACCTGATCAATACAGAGATTTATCTGCCGCCATCTACTCCAAAACACAGGCCCCGGAGGATGGCCGCATCCCCTTTGATGGGCGCTATGGAGCCACCACAATTACCATCTTCCCCATTGGCTTCGCCATACCATACAGATGGTCATACAAACGGTCTAGCATCAGTCAATTCCTCTCCTCAGCGCACCCGCAATTCTCCCCATAAAGCCCCTCTGCTTATTCCATTACAGGCTACGCACAACTTGGCGTTCGTTGAAAAAGATCAACACTCAAAGCTGCAAGATTATTACTATCAACAATCGCCTAGCCCTGGAGCGTTTTCGCCAACATTGGATCAGTTTGATCACACTCCAGAGTCAGCATGTGTACCTCAGTTTTTGGGGAATATGGGAACACCGAGTCTACAGTTGACGGGGGCACCGTATGGTATATTTACGAATGCCGTGGATATAACCATGCTGCCACCAACGAGTCCAACTAAGCCACACCGCAGCCCACAGTACCGGCGCCAGATGATGACTTACACACACCAGGCGCCCCAATTGGGACAGCTCCAAATGCAAGCGCCTATTCAGCCTACTACTCAACCTAGCGTTCAGTTTCAGTCTACCGATCCTACTCAACTTAGCGCTCAGTTTCAGTTCCCACTACAGCAGCAGCAGCAGCAGCAGCAGCAGCAGCAGCAACAGAATCAACAGAATCAACAGAATCAACAGAATCAACAGAATCAACAGAATCAACAGAATCGGAATTTGCAAAGTGAGGAAGAACCTCCTACACCTCCTACAAAAGAGCCGGAAAACTTTGCATGGCAGCCCGTGATTACAGGGCCATCCAACCCTGCATCTGAAGCCATCATCAAGATTCAACAGTATCCATCAAATAGCGGCAGTAATGGCAACGGTGCCAGCACTTCTACTACCCGAAAGTCCTGTCTCCCTCCAGGAAAAGTAGACTCATACCTTGCCGGTCCCGACGATAACGGGCAGTTCACTTGTCTGTTCCCCAACTGTGGCAAGCTCTTCAAGCGGAGGTATAACATTCGGTCGCACATCCAAACCCATCTCAGTGACCGGCCCTACCTGTGCGAGGCATGTGGGGCGCGATTTGTGCGGCCCCACGACTTGCGGCGGCACGAGAAATGTCACGAGGAGGAGAAGCCGTTCAAGTGTGTTTGTGGCAAAACTTTCACTAGGCATGATGCCATGCAAAGACATCGCGGGCGAATGATTTGTGAAGGCGGGCTTGAAATCCCTGGAAAGCCAAAGAAGCCGCCTGGCAAAAGAGGCCGCCCGCGCAAGAACCCGTTGCCTGAAATTGAGCCTGAGCTGGGCTTAGATACGGGAGCCGAAACTGAGCAGGAGCAAGAGCAAGAGCAAGATCAGAAGCAAGGAACGAGGATGAGGACGAGAGCGGCAGAAAAGAAATCGATATCGTTACTGTCACCCCACTCGTCATCATCGTCATCTCCAGATTGTGGCGATGAAAGCGAATCTGAGTCAACAGATGACCACCTTCAAGAAGAGCAGCTACTGCTGCCCAGTGAATCTACCATGACAAATGACGGAAAGGGTTTAGGACTGCTTTCAGTTGGTGTTTCTCACAATTACAGACCAGCGGATCAACAGTTCAAAACAGACGTTACGGGTGAAGAGTATCTTGGCCACGGATCATTTGTAGTAGGACTTGGACAGCCAGAGCAAGAACAAGGGATGAGCACCGAATATGGATCTGGATCTGGGTTTAGATCTACTGGTAGTTCGAGTGTTGGCACTAATAGCAACTTTAGTATGGGTGGTGGAGAACATGTGAGTAATGGTGACGTCGCTACAAATGGTGTAGCTCATCTCCAGCAACAACAGCATGAGCACCACCAGCACCATAACCAGAGTCAGATGAAGGAGGACTACGAGTTTCTGGATTCAGAGCTACAACCTAGGTATGACCGCCTATATCAACCGCAACCGCAACGTCCGGCCGATACCGGTTACATGATGGAACTAACAGGCGCCAGACAAAGCTCAATGGGAGAGCTTGGCCAGATGGGACATGCGTATATTGATCACCGTTGGTCGTTCTAGAGTCGACAACGACTCGACATAATGAAAATTAATGTAAATTTTTATTATTATTATTAGTTTTTTATTATTGTTTTTGGTTTAGTATGAGAAATATATATGAGAAATATAGCGAATAACGTAGACTATAGGAGAGTACTAGTTAATTTTTAATTTAGTCTCGAGATCTAGTTTTGTTTTTCAAGTCCAAGCGGTAAATTTTCTTTTTCTTTTTTTTTTTTTTTTTTTTTTTTTTTACCGGTACGCATTGGTCAATTGTGTCACAAACACAAATTGACTTATAAATTTTTTAGTCTGATATTCCTCTCGGCACTTCAGTGGATGAGTTAACTACAGTGCTTCAATCTGCCCATAACTGGATGGTCACACAAATTTGAAAGCTACGAGAAAAAAAAAAGTAAAGAGGTCCAATAGGGGGTTTAAATTAGGTATATAGTATATAGTAGTATATAAGTGTCATAAGATAGTTAGCTGTAGTCTAGCAGGGTAAAGCTACAGTAAACATTTTATTGCTTGCGCATTTAAGCGGTAGCAGAGAATAAGGTAGTGAAACTGCTTGGCAACACCGGTCAAGACGGTCAGTGTTGATACCAACCCTGCGGGCCTGTGTAGAGAGACGGGCAAGGTTGTTGCAACTTGTTGGTGTAAGAAAGCGCGGGCGGCGTTCTGCTCACGATCCTCGGCACCACCAACCATGTTGGCAAAAGCGACCTCAGCACCGGCCGTTGGTGACGGACTGAATAAAGCGATTGATGAGGATAGAGAGAAAAAAAAAAAAAAAAAAAAAAAAGAATGAAGGATATATAGGAGGTCGCTTTTTATATTGTTCAAGTTCATCGACCACCTTGGTTCATCGTGATATCGCGACAATGCTATCTTAAGGATTCGTAATTTAAATCTCTCTGTATTGCTATAATTTGTAATGTCGTTCATATCCCGAGCAAATGCCAAAAAAAACTCGCATAATGTCTCTGCTCATAAAGCTTGATTCAGAGTTTACTCTCTTTTGATGCTTCATCTTTATATTAGGCTCGCTTAAATACGTCCAGTCCAAGTAGAGAGAAGCCCGTTATTTAAGAGCATTTGTGCATAAATTTCAAGCCAATTGCGGCTATGAGTACCGCAATGAACAAATGTGAGATCATGATAATATGATGTTTAGTCACAATTAGTTTTTTTTTTTGTGTGTTTAATAATGACTGGGTTTGTTTAATCATGAAAAGCTTTGAGTAATAACTAATAGGCCTGTTCAATCATGAATAGACATCTTCAATTATGAATAGATGTGTTTAATCGTAAATAAGTCCGTTCAACCATGAAAGTTTTGTTTAATTATGATGACTGAAATTATCGCCGTACTTTCGATATCTACTGTACATAGTCTCCCCCCTTACCAGAATACCAAGTTCGATCGCTAAATTTAGGTCAACATTATCTTTTCATGAATATTTCTATCTTGATAAATGGTTTTGCAATTGTATTATCACTTTTATATAAACTGTAGTTTTGTTACAATGTTTTTCAATGAAGCATGGATTTGTGTGTGCACTTCTCGTTTTTCGTTTCTAGATATCAAAGTCCTTAATTCGGTTTTTTGGCCTCAGGAATTGTAAAAAATATCTTAGTTCAAGTTAAAGAGCATTATGATCCTCCTGCTCTTCGATAAATTGTTCACGCAGCTGTAGGATCAATTGACACTTGTTCAACATCAACAACATTCTGTCGAGCGACCGTCAATCTTTCCTTTGTATGAAACCCATAATCTGCATCTCGTTCAAGTGCCTCGACTTCCATCCGCACTGTAATTGTAATTCCCGCTCAATATCATGTATAACGCCCTTGAGGCGCTTTTCAAACTCGCCGCTATCTTTTTGTTCCTGATTTGAGCAATTCCCTCAACATTGGCTGTTTTTCCGACTCCCGGATCACCAATAAGGCGCGGATTAGATTTCGTTCGTCTTGCAAGTACATGATCTTGGCCCAGGAACGTATCCTTCTGAGTAGTCTTAATTTCATGGGCTCTTTTGACAATCCGCTAGAGCAGCTAGACTACGTAATTAATTTAGCTTACACATGATTGTTTTATTTTCAAATTTAAACCAAAATTCAAGATCATCAAAATAAAATAGCATTGTACACAAACAAGAGCCTTGCAGTCTAAAAACAAAGATTTTATTTGTTTACTTCTTGGACGACTTCTTCTTGGGAGCAGTCTTGGCCTTATCAGCAGACTCCTTGAGGACACGCTTGACGACCTTCTGCTCCTCAACGAGGAAAGCACGAACGATCTTGTCTCTAACAGAGTTGGCAGAAATGCTACCACCGTAAGCGCGGTTGACGGTCTTCTTGGTCTTGGAAATGTTGGCGTACTCTCTGGGTCTCAGAGCAGAAACACCGGGAAGAGCGACGCCAGTGTCACCACACTTGGGTCTGGTTCCGTTCTTCTTGACATGGTGGTACACGAGGTTTCCACCAGGGGTCTTAACGATCTTGACCTTGTTAGATCGAGAGTTGTCTAGAAATAATTGTTAGATCAAAAAAAAAAAAAATATTTACAAGCAAGTGCGTAGCTTGAGTGCTAGACATGTTGGCTTCTGAACAAGATGCTGCTGAGACTATGATAAAAAAGTTGATGAGAGAAATGTTGGAGCTATTATATACTACACAATCAGGCAAATGATTATAAGCTCGTGTGTTCATTTGCAAAAGGGCGTGTCTCGATTCAGTCGTGGATTATCATTTCATCACAGTTCTGGCATCTGCTGGCATCGGGGGGCGCTTGATATTCGTTTTCGCCAGTTGCACACAGCAGCAGCACAACATGTCATCTCAAATAAAAAGGACAGCCTTAAACAAAAACATACATGGGTTTCTTCTTCTGTAGGTGAGTCTCTGAGCCATTTTGAATGTGTCGTCGGATTGGTCGTCGTCGTCGAAAAAGAAGTCGAAGTCAGTCAGGTAGACAAGGTAAATCACGAAACTCCTCTGCAACAATGTTGAAAAAAAAATTTCCTCTGCCAGACGCCGGCTAATTTGTGACTGCATTTTATTAGCTTCCTCTTTGGGAATGTGAAAAATACTAGCGCTGGGTTTATAGTATTATGTGGGAATATCTGAGCACGCTGGAAAATTAAAATACACTTTTGTTTAGGGCTGAACCCTACTAGGCTCCACATACTGCACTTCAGAATTTCAGTAATCTAAAGTTAACATGGATTGACCACGCATATGGAGATAACTTTGACAAAGTACTACTAGTATATATACAATTGAAGTCTGGTAGGACGTCTATTCTGAACATCTATTCTATTCTTAAATACCAATATACACGTAAATTGTTTCCTGGTGTTAGTTGTTGGGTCTTGATCGACTAGTCATCGTCTGCTGACAGCTTCTTCTTTTGGAACACCTTGCCCAACAACGAGGACACTGTAGAAGCCTCCTGTTCTTCTTCGTATTGCGAGGGATCGTCGTCATGATAGTCGCTATTTAGTGCAGCAACAGCCCCAGATTGGTAAGACGAACCGGACGGGCCAATTCCTGGGAATGCGACTGACGCATTGCTATGTGATCGATGAGAGCGGGCCAAGGCTGCGGCAGAGGGCTGAATTACTGGCGACCCCAGACCACCACCAAGCAAAGACTGAGTGTCTTGCGAAAATATAGATCGTTGGTCAGCATTGAACATTGCGGAGGAGGGAGTGGACATGACAGACTTGTCGCCAAATAGAGAGTCCATGTCTTCCAGTTGTACTCCCATAGTTTCTGGGTATAAGAAGTATACGCATATGAACGAGCAGATGCAAGAAAAAGCGTGGAGCAAGTAGAGGCGCCAAGTAATGACTTCTTGCAGAATAGGAGTCATTTCTCCAACTAAAAAGTTAAAGGCCCAATTCGAAGCAGTAGATAGCGAGGCACCCTTGGCACGAACGGGAAGAGGAAGAATCTCAGGAGGATACAGCCAAGGGATCGGACCCCATGAGTATCCGAAAGCTGCGTTGTAGATTACAACGAACAGAACAACAAGGTTTGGAGTCATGCTGAGTTTGAGATACATGAAATAGGATATCATGGAAAGTGAGGCAGCCATGACCAGAGCACCAGATAAGAGAATGAAGCGGCGACCCCACCTGTCTGCCAGATACCAGGGTGGAATTGTAGATGCAATGTAGACCAATGAATTAATACCAGTCATAAGAATAGCATCACGGCCTGTCCATCCAGCTTGCTCGAAAACCAGAGGAGCATAGTATGAAATAACATTAATACCGTTCAGCTGCGCAAATGCCTGAGAAGACATGGCAATAAGAACGCGTCGTCTGTAACGTTTCCACATTTGGGCATAAGTTCTTTCGCCTTCGAGGCGCTCTAGTAAAACACCCTCTTTGATGTTTCTGAATTCTTCGCGGGCATGTGCATGATAAATGTCACCTCCACCATATAAGTTTCCAATGACTACCATTCCTTCTTCATCGTGATCATTGTCCAAGAGCCATCTGGGGGTCTCGACAATAACAAACGAGCCAGCAAATAATAGAAGGCCCATGATGCATTGCAAGAAGAGAGGTATGCGCCAGGACATGTCTGATTCTATAAAGCTACAAGCGTAATCGACCCAGACAGACGACGCATAACCCACAATGTTGCCTGTAAACTCAATGCAGGCAAGCTTTCCTCTATTATGAGGAGGCGAGATTTCAGATTGGTAGACTGGAACGATAGTTGAGAGCATGCCTACACCAACACCGGAGACTAAGCGACCAATAATCATAGTCGCGAACCCCATAGTGAAAGATTGCATAAGGCCGCCGACAACAAAGATCAGTGCGCCATAGAGAATAGTGCGACGACGCCCAATCATGTCGCCAAGCTTTCCTACCACTATGGAAGAAAAAAGGGCACCGATTTCCAGTATGGCAACCATAGTGCCAATCTCGGCACGAGACGGCTGGTTAAAGAAGTCGAGAAAGTAGGGAGATGTGATGATACCAGACATTACGCCCTGATCATAACCAAATAGGAATACGCCCAAACTTACAAAAACACTAGTAAAGTATAGCAGGGCCTTTCCGGTCAAACCAGCGCTGGGATCTTTGCCAAACGGCATTGTGATTGACGTAATTGCTTATCAGTGGAGACTTGAGAGATATGCCCGTGGGGACTTGAAAGTTTTTGAGTAGAAAGGTTTCGTGAGTGCGGTCTATTGAAAGAGCACTAAAACTAGGATCAAATACAGCTGTGTCAAGTTAGTACGTGCTTGGTATGCTGACAGTAATTCCGAACTTGATCTCACATACCTTTAGCTGGGATAATGTTCAATAACCGTGAGTGCAGGGCCTTGACATTTCGCAGTATTGAGCTGTTTTTATTCCACTTCTCGATAGATGCTGAGAAGGTGTATTAATTATTGAGCAAGACAGATACTCGGGTGAATTTGTGAATCTGTGAAGCCGAGGAAGTCTATTATTGTTTTTTGTTCCTTTGCTGAGAAGTTGTGTTAGGAAGCAACAAGTGGGCTGCTGTGGGGGACTTACAACTGGTATGAAGAGGGCGCAGATGGACCGAAGGATTCAACGAGTTCAAAAAAAGCAGTATGAAGTTGAAGAAACGGAATGTGAAGTATTACAAGAGTAATGAAAGGAATTAGGAGAAGAAGAAGAAGAATAAACTGAAAGAAAACGAGTATTTAACTGCGGCATCGCAGAACAACAGGAAAGGAGCTTGAACTACTATGGCTAAGGTACCTTTAATGGTACTATATAATATATTAGGACCAAAATATTCGCAGTTCTTGGATAAACTCCATTGAAATGTGATTATGTAACGATGGGGGAAAGGGTCTAGATCGAAATCGATCTTTGGGTAAGAATTGTTAACTTCTACTAGGCACTGGTTTAACATACAGTATAGTAGAGTATACTATAGTATATCGGTAGACGTCTAGTGACGTTGAACCCCAGAATCTGCCAGTATGTAGTCTAGGCAGGCATTGATACCACCATGTGGACGATACTCACGAGACAGGTTGAACTGCATGCATGCTGAGCTCAATTGGTTTGTATGAATTAAAACGGGGCTGGAGTCCTGGCTGATCGTGGGCCTCGTGAGGTGAGTGGGTGCGAGTGCGACCAATTATAATTGCAGATTGCAGGAATACTACCTGTATGCAAACATTGGAAAGTGAAGTCATAGAGCATACAGATACATGAGTCTTAGGACTTAAACCTAGCCTTCTGAATCTGAAGAGTCGACTTCGCGAGGACTCAATATCCGCAATACATATTGCATCCTGTACAGTAGTCTACACTGAGTACAGTACTGTACGTTAATAATGAATCTTACTCCATCGCTATGTACAGAGCAAAAATGAAACACATGTGTGTTTGTGATTTAAAATTGAATTCGATTTTCCTGGTTATATAAAGAGATGTACTTTTCCTGCTGGATTTCTCCTGACCTTTTTTGTTTTGTCTACTGTATAGTTCAGGTTTGACTACAACTTTTTTGAACGAGTTCGAATAGCAGGCCCCTCTATAGAAGAGGAAGTCGCACTTGTACTCGCGCCCACCTTCCCTGCTTTTCCGGCAGTAGAATCCGCCAACGCACGTTGTTTGTCGCCAGTTTTTTTCATACCCTTGACGTACGAATCAATCCAGAACATGACAAACAGGTATGTTAAAGGTGCCAGATAAGTCACATTGAATACCAGGGCATAGAACTTCCCGGGATTGTCTAGACAAGCACAGTACTCGCCCGTATTTGTGTTGAAGTAGTATACAAACATGTGGATCACAGCAAAGGAACCGCCAAACACGAATTGGCAGATTTGGGCAGTAGTGAGAGCACGCTTGAGAATACTAGGTACAGGGATCTTGAGGGCAGAGATGGTGTAGTAAAAATACATGATCGAGTGAATGAGAGAGTTGAAGACGACAAAAATCCAAATAGGAGGTGAAGAGAATCGGATACCCGCCCACAGGGAAAGCATAGCTCCAGCATGGTGGTAAGTCTGCAGCAGCGAGGACTGTCTACCCTTGGCCAAGATGATGATTGTGTCAAACACTTCATAAAACTTGGACAAGTAGAAAAAGTATCCGTAATAAGAAAGCCCTTGCTCCCAAATTCCGTCATTTATGTCGCAAAGACTTCTCCAGAACCCAGAGCTGCCTCCCCCAATGAGACTTGAGTTTCCTTGCAGGTAGTCGCTAACGCTACCAGGCGAGGAGGTGCCAGAAATGGCAACGCGAGAGAGTTCAAAAACAGTTCGGTAAATGGCGGCAGTCATACCAGCGCAGGTCCAGGCGCTGTAGATGCAGAGACCCATGTTGTGAGCCAGTACGAGGTATTTAAACAGGCTTGTTTTGCAGAAGGCCAGAGGGTCCTTGTTAGTTTTGCGAAACTTGTTGGCAATATGGACGGAAGTGGCGTAGGTCGCAGCAATGGCAATAGGGACTCGGATGTCCATAAAGAAGTCAAAGTAGTTGCCAAAGAGAGTGCCTTCGGCAGGGCCGGTAGGAAGGGCGAGGTTTGTGGGCCACTTGAAGACATTCTTAGGGGGCGTCGACAAGTAGGACCCGAAAGAGGTCGAGTTGTTGTTGCTCATGTTAGCAAGATCGAAATGGAAGATTGATGGGATGTAGTAGATCCAAGGCGATGTGAATATATGGGGTAAAAGATAGAAAGAGGAGAAGAACTAGACAGGTATATAAAGAGAATTCAACCTTTCTCGAGGGTGCCTCTAATAAACAAACAGGCTCAACTAGAGACTAAAGAAATAAAAATCAACAAAATATTTCATCGTTTTTGACTGTTTTTCACTGTTTTGGCATGCCGAAAGTAAAAAAAATAAAAATATAATAACAAATATCGTCCAGTAACCGAGCAAGAAATAATCTTAAAGTCCCAACAAAAAGTATCACGAACGGAAAACCTTCGACGTCGAAAGCAAACAACCTTCGAACCGAGGCAGCTCAAGCGCAGATATCGTTGTCAAACTCACATCAGCACGGACGTCGCATGTTCAGTCTAGCGTATTATCACAACAAGAGTTTACCATATATGGAATGAGATATCGCCACTGGTTTACCAAAGGTTCCCCCACAACTATACAGTATAAATATTTTGGCTTTGAAACTCCTGAACCCTCCTCATCAACTATTGGTGGAAATTATTCACCGGAAATATATACAGTAAATACATTTTAATGCGGCATCTAAATTCCGAACTCCGATGAGTTCATGGATTCGAATTCACAACGCATTCTACATAGTACATACCGTAGTTTACCCTGGAACTTTACAGACCGACATAGATGTCATACAGTGTATGACATTATTTCGAATGGTGCTGTGGCCGTGCAAATTGATGCGCGCGTAACCTGGAGGCACATGTTTGTTGAATCAGCCTGCCCTGAATCAGGATCGATCAACTGTTGACCTTGTACCGGTAGTCTAAAGACTTTAAACTGTTGTGTCTTTTCTATGTCTATATAGCTCAACCTTTTAATTATAATATATATATACAGTTTTGTCGGGTGGCGCAAATATATGTTGCTCGCTCCCTCGTTCCGGGTCCTCGTTTGCTTTTCTGCACGGTTGCTCGATGCTCGTTGCTCTTTGGAGAAATTAATACTTTTTTTTTCTTCTTCTTCTTCTCGTTCTTTTCCTTTTATGAGTTCAAACAGTTATCTCAACTGAAAAAGTACTCACTTTTATGGACTTGTTTGATATCAAGTTTGCCTCGCTGCGGAATCTTGGGAATCCTTAGGGGAACAAGTACTCGAATCCATTTTTTGCTGTTGACAGACACTGCTCTGGACCCGTCGTCGGCTTCGTCCTCTTCTTGTTCCTGTTCTTCTTCTTGTTCTCGCTCTTCATGCAGCCTTCCGATCATCCCTACTTCGCCTTTATTTTGATCGCCTCCATCCACTTTTGAACTCGTTTCAGATCCAAACCTTTCGTCATACGTTTTGAAAATGCTCCCGCGCCCCGATATCTTCCACGCAACGGGCTCATTGTATTTCTCAATAATGGATGCAGGGGTCACTATCCGATTTCCTTGTTGCTGCTCTTCTTCGTTCGAACTGGCCATTAATTTCCACCGATTGAATTCCTCCCCGAGCTCGTGTCGAAGCACCATAACTGCATCCCGTGCATGAACCTTAAAGTCTATTAAATGACCAGATTCCAGACTTTCTTGGATATATCGCTGCTGCTGCTGTTGGTGACGTTGTTGCTCTAGCGCCTTTTCCGGCGCATCGTGGACCGCTTTCGTAGAATTGTTAGGGCTGTTGCTACTGTTGCTGCCGCTAGGACTGCTACTGCTTCCAGTGCCGTAAAAATAACTCGCTCGTAGGCGGCAAATCTCTTGCCCCGCCAGACTGTCCTGGGCAACATAAACACACTGTAAATGCCCTGCATACCTCACCTCAAACTCCTCCGCAAGGCTCGCGATCAGATTTCCTTCATGTAATTTCACAAACTGGGCCCGTAGAACTCTGTTCATTTCATCGACATCGCACGCATGGGTCCAGAATGAATCATGCACTGCTGCAAAAGTTAAACCTCGTTCGACTGACTCGTGTGCACTCATGAGTAAATGTGTAGAGTCCAACCCGTGAATGTAGTTAGGAGCAATCCCATTTTTTTGTTTCTGCTTGTTGCTGTGACTCAACTCAAACGGGTTTTGTAATGCAATGGTTTGCAACGGGGTTCGGATTAGCATCAACGGCGATTTTCGGTAGGGCTGGACTACAGGAAGTCCTAATGGTGTGGTCCACTTGACAACGCTCACGAACTTTTTCAAAAAGTCCCGGTTGCCGATAAGCCGCTCGTCTCCATATACATCCCACCGAACAGATTCACAGATCCGCTCAGCACACTCCCCCAGCCAATCTTGGATCCCGTGCGCGTTGCTAAACAATGTCCGGATTGCCGTTTTTATATGCCGGGCAACATATAAACCATAGTAAATAAGTTGCGCTTTTTCCAGGTCTGGATCGCCCTTGAGCTTATCAATGACTTGCTCAACAATTCCAAACTGAGTAACGCCATAAACACTAGTCATGACCGGCTGTTTGACGACCTTACGAGTAATCTTGCCCAACAACTGCTGAGCAATTCGAACTGTTCCCTCGTTATATCCGGGCATGTCGGGTTCCATTGATGCATCTTTGCGGATGGAATCTTCCACAAGCTTTTGCACGCTGCTGTAGACATCCTGTGGGCCATCATGTACAGAGGGATCTAATGATTTCACCAAATTAACTTGCAGTGCTCCAGCAACATCCCGACCAAGCGCCGCGTAGTGTTGTAAACCATTACAAGACCCATCCTGCGACACTGGCAACCGAGACATAAATGAAGCCGGGTTGCCACTTCGGACTGCAGCCACCACCTCTAAACACGCCGCAAGAGTCTGGAACGGTTTATCACCTTTAGCCCACCACCTCTTACCATTCAAAGGCTCGTCCGCAGATTCCAGAACTTCATTCCAGTTGTCTTCGACAAACTGCGCCCGCTCCTCGTTTGGCACTTTATCCACGCCGTACATGTTCGCAAGATGGACTTTCAGCCACCACAAGCCGCGTGGACCCAAAGGTCTGGCGTACCAAAATTGAAACAACGATCTCACATGGTCAGCGCCCAAGTGCCAGAACCCAGAATTGGTGAGCGGATATACACGACCTCGAAAATCAATCTTATAAGGGAAATAGAACCGTTCACCGTGCTGTGCAAACATCTCGGCAGTGCGAAGTATATACCCTAAACTAATGCGCTCTGTCATGTGGTTGAATTCAGTCGATGTAAGCTTTTCGCGAGCTATGGACCCAAATAGCTCGTGAGGGTCCTTACCTCGAACAAGTGGGGGAATTGCAAGATACTGATCACCACTCTGCCATATAGCTAATATTGTATCCAGTACGGGTTGGTTAACGGACCAGGCACAGTGACTAAGATCATCTACACACATCAAGAAATTGTCCATGTAGTGCCCCTCAGTGGCAGCTTTCAAATATGCGTGTTGTTCTGGTGCATTATCAGGTTTCGTGGTTAGCAAAGACTGCTTTGTATACCAGTATCCACCATCCGTACTGCTTGTCCAAGGGCGAGGCTTGACCAGCATGGGAGGGGTACGAGCCAATATAATTGCCGACAAATCAATATCCGCTCGCGCGATCTGGGTCACTAAGCTCTCGTTAAGTTTAATCACGCCGACATATTTAGACTTATGGAACTCATATGTATGCCAAAAAGCGGGCACGGGGTCGCCAGTTCGCACTTTTGTAGACGGAACCATGCAATTGTCCAAAATAACAGTAAGTAGTCGTGTTCCCAAGTCAACGCGGTCGTGCGTTGTAAGTTTGGATTGTTTCCCTGTCGCCCAGTACTTGCGGGTAGTTTGCGAAGTTAAAGACGACTTACTCAAGTTACTGAGGCGGTGTGCTATTTCAGTTTCCTCGGCGCTATCAAAAGCCCCATGACTTGTATCTCGCACCGTGCGCTCATTCATCTTCAGTTGCAATTCTTTGGAGACCGCTACCGTGTAAGCTTCTTCAACACATTTCCCCAGGCTTTGTACAAGCGATGCTGTGAAATGGGATGACCCACTAAGTTTCCCCGAACCTGTTGCACCTCGTCGACTTTCTTTCAAACTAAACATGGCCATTTCCAGCGCCAAAATCATTCCGAGCGACTGGGTGCCTAGCTTGAATAATATCTCTGAATATTGAAGCAACCCGCCGGCCATACTTGCTTTCATTTTCGTACTCAGTTTTCCTGTTTTGCGGCGATGCACTTCGATGGTTTCAATCTCTTCAAAAACACCATTCAACCCACTTTCGAGAGAAATTTGCCATTCCCACATAATATTGGACATTTTGGGATCTGACTTTCCCTTGGACCTTGTGAAAGTTTCGCCAACAATCTTGACATTCTGGGCTTTCAAGAGCAGCTCTTCACGAGCGGTTTTGGAACTTTCGGTTTCGATATTGTATTGTCGGTACCGGTTGAAGAGATCCAACACTCTTTCTAATTTCATTAGCCTCTTGTCATTTGGTCTGAGTTTACTCTGCTCGGAGAGAAAGTCGTACAACTTCATATAGTTGACCTGATCATTGTGGTCTAAGCTCGCCATGGCAACATCGGCTCCAAATAGCTTCTCAACGTCCAATGTAGTTCCGACAATATCATCCAAAGATCGATTAATATTTCCAAGTCCATCTCGTTTAATTGGACCCGTAACTGGTTTGATATAATTAGATTCTTTCACCACATAACTCTCCAGATCATCCTGATTCATCATAACCTAAATAGAGTTAGTAAATCAAACCACATCAACATTAAGTTGAGCTTACCTACCCCGGATATTCGCTGTGAATCGTACTCAGTTAAGATGTCACTGTGCTGTAAGAGCTCTTTCAGCTTTTTTGCGTAATTATTCGTCCAGTCATAAGTAATTTCAACAATTGTTTTGTTTCCCTCGCTCATATCTTCCAACTCACAAGCACAATGTAGAATATAGGCCATACACCTCGCTGGCGGGGTCCTTGTATCATTTATGTCCTTTGGCAAATATTGCACATACATTTTCGTCATGCTCATCATACAATTCAAGTCCGTCTGGTCTTGTGCTGCCAATAGGGCAGCCAAACAAGTTTCAAAAACATCTTCGCTCGCTCGGTCTGCCACTGTCGTTCTGAAAGCCCCTGTATTATTTTCTTCTAGTCGGTTCCGGTCGCGATTGCGGCTATGCTTGTCCAAAATGTTCCACAAAATCCCTTCTGCACGTTTCGTGTCTCCTTCCCTGAGGCACGCCAATAACATGTAGACTCGTTCCTCATCTCCACTGCTATCCCCGGTGCTATGCTTCTGTGCTGAATCTTGAGCACGTCGTGATATAGCCCGCAAAGGGGCTACGCGAACTTTTCGCTTCTTGGGTTCACTACTACTACCCGGACCGGCCTTCTCGCCCGGGCGACTAGCAACTAATAGCTCTCCTTGCTTTTTGTAGCCTGAAAGATTGTTCACAGCCTCGGGCTCTATTTCGGAAAACGCACGAGTGACCTGGTCCCATTTAAGTTGGAGTAAATCTGCTGAGGTGTTTCTGCTTAAAAGTTGGTGATCAGTTTCGGGTTGTTTGACTGAGTAGTGTCGAGTTGTCGATATGGGCTGTAGAGCTGTACAAGCAGACGAATGGCACTGTGGCCTTAAAATTCGAATCCCATATTCAATACCATTTCTCTTGAGCAGTGCCCTCATTCTCCTATCATTTTTGTCTCGAGGAGACTGATCTGGAAATTTCAGAAAAATTCGTATACATAAAATTTACAGTTACCCGGGCTCACCCATACTGGATTCTGGAGCCTAGAGTGCTGTCGAAGTGAAATCCGGGACTTAACGACTGGACTGGATATTTTCCAGCTAAATATGGGGCACTACCGAGTAGCATTGTAAACTGGGTAGTCCCTTTGCCTGATGAAATAGCATCTCAGCACAAAGGGATATCTCGGTGGCCCTTGGCCCAAGGTTGTCAGTTTACGACTGCAACCCTTTGCGTATATTTGGTACCAACTGAATTTTCTGTACTGACTGGATCTTTTTATAAAGTCAGACTTACTGGCGACAGTAAACGCGTACTTTCCATTTAGCTAGTTCTCGACTGGACTACAACTCTTGATTGACCAAAAATCTTGCATCAATACTTTTAACATCAATTTATCATGGGCAAAACAAACTCTTTCCTGGAAAGATTTACCATTGTGATTCCTGGAAACGCAGGTACTGGCAACAGACATATAGCTAGAGCTGTTTGTCTCTACTGCTACGAGGCCGCCGAGAGAAAAGAAATACCGCGTTCTGAAGTTGCAACTTTCCAGAAAAGAATTTCACGCGCCTACCCTCACCTCGCGAAATGCAAATTTGCCTTGGCAGACCCGGCTTTTGTTGAGGCAAAGAAGGAGTACGATTTAGTAGCAGCTCCATCATCAACACCAATACAGACAACGCCATTGCCGCCAACTTCTTCAGCAGCATTTGAAACTATTATGAAAAGAAGGACTGAAGTAGATTTAACCGGCTCCTCTACTCCACTCCCAAAAAAACAAAAACAGACAACATTAGACGGCGTTCAAAATCCTGGAAAGCCAAATGCAGCAAGGATTTGGGGATATCATCAAAGGATAATTAACTATGTTACAGCTGCTGGTATTTCGAATAATGTGATAGATTGCTCAGAGTTCCGAGAGCTACTAACCTATGGCAATGCGCAACTTCAAGCATATCCCGATATTCTACCTTATCGCCCTGCCTTTCTTACAACTATCCTAGGCCAAAGAGAAGAAGAAGTCAGAGATGAAATAGCATCGAGCGTGGCAAACTCTAAAGTGATAACGTTATGCGGTGATACATGTACAGATTCTTCGGGTAGATCTATATTTATTGTTGTCAGTCGCGATGAACATGGTGAGCAGCACATCATCGAATCAACAAATATTTCAAAACAGAGTCGTGATACTGAGGCAACAATACTTCGATTGGATAATGCTATCAACAATCAACTTGTAAAGGGTAGAGTTAATGCATTCGTCACAAACTCCGCGTCTTGTTTAGTGAAAGCAAAGATTGAACTCAGCAAAAAGTACCCTGATATCCTGTTTCTTCCCTGCTTTTCTCAGCAGATAAACCTTATCAGGAGCCAATTGCTGAATGCCCAAGGAAATTTTTTGGAATACTTGAAATTGTGCAGTGAAATTGTACGGGCGGTGAACGGTAGTCCACACAGAACAAAAAGGTTGCGTGCATTGAAGAGAGGTTTGAATGAGCCAGTACTGAAGTTGCTCAACCACCATGATACTCGGTGGAATTCGACCAAAGATATGCTTGATAGAATAATCATGAGTAGACTGTCATTAACGTCTCTATTTCGGGAATTGAGCAATTCGGCAACTGATTTCAACGTAAAGCAACGGTTCTCCAGCATTTACAACACGTTGCAATATAATGATTTCTGGCAATGCCTCAAACAGGGTCAAGCTATCATTCCTGTGCTCACGAAGTATCAAATCTCATTCCAATCTGACAGTGCTCGCTTGCATATGATTTTACCTGCCTTGTTTGACATTTTACAACACGTTAGATACGCCCGATCTCCATTGTTAAATGCGAAACAGTTCGAACAAGAAATAAATCAAAGGCTTCAAGCTGGTACATGGAACACCGAAATTCTTTTGCTTGCAACATTTTTGGTTCCAAACCCGGCCATTAGCATGGAGAGTATGATCCGCTCTAATATTTGCCAGTTGACTGTGATGGTAAGATACTGCATTAAGTACTATAAAATGTTTTTCAAGGAAGATCCCACGAATCTTGCTGAAGAAGTTTCTAAGTATTATAATCGACAAAACCTCAGGAACTTTGAGCCGTTTATATGCCTTTATGACGGAAGCCTTGGTGAAAATGCCAACACTGTATTTTGGGAATCTTATGCCTACATAGTACTCCCTGAACTGCAAAGGCTGGCATATCATATTTTCAGCATATCGATCAACTCAGTTTCTGTCAAAAGGCTTTTTAGTGATATGGAGAACATTCACACAGTTAAAAAGAAGGAGCCGAGTATATTGACACCACAAAGTGTCCTTGGTCTTGCGCAAATAAAGAATTCCCTCTCCACGCAAAGGAAATTAAAAATGGCATCGGAGGAGAAGAATAAAACTCTCCGAAAACTGGAACGAAAGGAAAGGGAGGCTATCTGGAGGCAGAAAATGAGGGCCGATGATGAGGACGAAAGCAGCGGTATTGATGATGAAAGCTCGGACGAAGACGAAAGCGACAGTGATGATGAGTTTCAACAACTTGAAAGTAATAACGATACAGATGAAGACGAGGATGAGGATTACGACGACGAGGAAGAGGAGGACGAAAGCGTTCACGGTCAACCCTCTTTCTCTAATGGCCCAGGGATATTTGATGCCAATGGAACTGGGCTGGTTGATTTGACTGACAAATTTACCGTGGATACACTCTTTAATCTTCCAATATTTCAGGAGTAATCAGATTTTGGAGAATACGGACCAGAACATTACTGTATAGAACTATAGTGTAGTAATACAGATGAGAAATGCTGTTAGTTTTATTGAGGCTCGAGGCCTTGTTTGATAGCAATAATCTTTTGTGGCCCTGGTTGTCGGTTTACAAAGGCTATCAGAATTTAAGAATATTTCACTACCGTACTAATTTTTCAATCATGGCAGCATATGGACTGAGTGGGAGTGCAATACTGTCAAGTCAATGGACTGCAGCTGCAATTTTTTGTGCAGTCGGCTGGACTGACAACACAAAGGTAGAATAATAAGACCATACCGGTGTTGTATATAACACCAAACTACGCGTAAAGTACAATTTATATGCCAGAATCAGAGAGATCATAATTTTTATACTACTTGAACATACAAACTGGAACCAAATATCAACACCCATCAGATAAAATCTCCTTTGGAAGACTTATCTTTAGACTCCTTCATCGCTTTGGAAAGAGCTGCAACACTGGTGCTGGCTCTAGTTCTATCAATCAACCAAGCACACTTGCTTCCCCATTTAGACCCACGTAAAGAAACCATGTGCTTCTTAATCTGACTGGCAATTTCTTCCTGTTGAGACTCAGTTCCGCATTGAAGAATGTACTGAATCAAATAATTGCCATGAGCATCAGAAGCAACTAAAAACCAAGGTGTTAGCATCAACCACTTATTCAATAAAATACCCAAAAAAAAATGCAATATAATACTGTCAATTAGGGGAATTCTTGGCCTATCAGATGGCTCTGTCACTTTGCTTAGAAAGCTCTGAATCACTTTAACCTCTCCCATTTTGAGAAGCTTTTCTACCGCCTTTGAGGCAAACTGGTCGACACTATAGACTGGCGAGTTCTCAATCACTAAAGACACAACCTCCTCGCGATAAGGCTCAGCCGCGTATTCCACCATATGCTGGATCACCCAATTACCCCATTGACCCTTGATAATTGTGTCGATATTTTCAATCACTTCCTTGATGCAGGGCTCCTTGTCCTTTGTAGTGCAGTTCTCAAAGATGTTTTGAACTACTAAACTACCAGTTTCTCCAACTGCGACCTGAGCCCACATACCTTTTAGCTCTTCATTGACCGTATCCATAAACCTTGGGGGTGTTCCTTCCCATCTCAGTTCAAATAGTTTTTGCCAAACATGGCAAGCGTATCTGTGAACAATGGTCTCGGTCACGCTTAGCAGCATTTCCTCGACAACAATGGTTTTCATGTTTTCATTAACACAATCCAATGCCTTTTGAATAACATGGCATCCAAAAGCATCCATAGAAAGGTAGCAAACCTTGCCAATCATGCAGGTTGTCAGGCTCGCTATTTGTGCTGGGCTACTATACTCTAAGCAGCGCTGCATAAGAAAATTTCCGAACCTGTTTATCATCAAAGCATACGATTGCTCAACAATGCAACTGATAATGTTACCTCGCTGTTCTGTATTGGAGACTTTGAGTTTCTGCTGCAAGAAAATTGAAGCTTGCTGGTCATTGTCAATGACAATTCTATCCACAATCATCTAAAAGCGTTAGTGTAAGCCATAAGGCAAATACATTGAACAATACCCTCCAATTGCAACTAGCCGATTTCTCCAATAACCTTCGGTAGTTGATTGGCTCATTGTAAAACTTGATGTGATAGTACATCTGTAAATGGTAAGTCGTGCTGGTTAAACAACAAAGCATGTCCACAACTTACGTCTTGGGAAAATCCATTATCGTGGGATTCAGCTTCAGGCACTTTTGGTTTCGGTGTAAACCCGCCAGTACGGAAACTTGACTCGTAGATGCCAGGATTCGCCACTTCGGGACCTGACCAGGGTTCAGGCTCGGGGAATGCAGCTTCAGAGGACTTGAGGTTATAAATTCCAGAATTACCAATGGTTTGGTTCCCTGTATTGTACCATTTATCAAACCTGCTTCTTCCCTTTGAACTCTCATTTTGCGTATTATTCCAAATATTAGACGAAGGCTGGTAGGTACCTGGACTAAATGATCGTGCCATAGGGGCACCACTGTATGCAAACGCGTCATATGGATCCTTGCGCTCGAGTTGCTCTAAAGTAGGAACAGCCTGATCGTTCCAGATGGCTGCAGACGAATCTCTAAAGCCCCTTGACTGGCTATATTCAGATGCATCGCTTGCGGACCCTTGTTGGCCAAATTGATTTTGGATTCGATCAATCTTTCTTGTGGCTATTTCGAGCTGTCTTTTAAGCATTTCAATTTCGGCTTGAGGATTGGGAGTCTGACGTGGAGGGAAGGCCAGTGTTGAATTCATGTCTATCTGACTTGGTTGGAAGGCTAAATCGTTCGAGCCTGTGTATGAGTTGGGATCACTATTCATGAAGGACCCAGCATGAGTAAAAGGAGCAGAGGAACTCGTAGGCTGCTTGAGTATGAGAGATTCCAAAGACATTCCATTGTCCGAGCGAATTGGGGAGCTCATTCGAGGGTGAGAGAGGATAGGCGAGATTGGCTGTTGCAAGTCAAGTTTAGGAAAGTCTTCGTAGTTTGCAGCGGTATCCCATTTGATGCCTCGAGTAGGAGAGAAAGGGGGCAAAGAGGGAGTTAATTTTGCAAACTGCGTATTTCTAGAAGGGATGTTACGAGCTCCATCAGAAGTAACACAGGGTGGGGAAGAGCCAATGATTTGGTTGAAGTGCTTACTGTCACTTAACAAGCGTAAGTTGCTAATATCATTGAGGATGTCATCGTCGTCGCTTTCCAATCTGGAAACGCCGATTCTGGAGGGTTTAATATCATTCAGGACACCATCGTCGCCGCTTTCCAACCTGGAAATGTTGATGTTGGAAGTTTTTAGATTCGAGTCGTCTGAATGCACGTTGCTCATGATGAATAGAGCAGGGATGACACACAGACGATATAGATGAGAGTAACGACGCTATTAATATTATCAATGAATTCCAGGAATGGAGAAGATATGAGAAGGAAGAGGTATGAGAAAAAGAGAAAGGTAGAAGATTAGAAACAAATCAAAGAGATATATACAAGGTACACTGATTCTGTGGGGGCAGGCATGCGATACGTAACATGCAGCTTTAACTACAGATCTGATGAACACCACACGTTGCTTGGAGTATACAGCAGATCGGGAGTGCCTTAGACGTCAGTGAGGAGATTTCACACACGAAAAAAACCAGAACAAACATATATTTACAATACTAAAAACTATCAAAATCAATAAAAGGCTCCATGACTAGAGATCGCAAAGCATGAAGGCATGCTACCTTACTTTTTTCCAAGAAGGTCATCAAAGGCAGGGATCAAAGTCTGTGCAAGAGCAAAACTGAAGACAAGCTTGGGACCAGTAGTCAAGAGCTTAGGAATGAGGCCCTTGAAGAAAGCAGAGAAACCTTCATTCTTGGCCATGTTCTTGAGAATAGTCATACCAGACTCTTTGCTTTCAAAGTTCTTGTTTTGGATGCGGGTCTTGATAACATCAAGGGGAGCTGACACAATCAAAGAGGCAGAGGCACCGAAAATAGAAGAAACAAAATTTTGAGACCAAGTAGCAGAAGTGTAGTCATCGAGCTTGTAAATATACTCCTTAGCAAAAGCCGATCCACCAAACAAAGCAAAAGAACCAGGAGCATTTCTAGCAGCAGTCCAACCCCAACCTCTGTAAAGAGAAAATCCTTCATCGGAAATGATCTTCAGGAAACCGCGGCCACGGAAAGCCTCGGGGTTTGTCTGGCGCTTGATCTTGAGAACATCAAGAGGCAAGAGAACAATTTCACCAATTCCAATCAAAGAACCAGCAGTGGCAGACATGAGAGCCTTACCGGTCTTCTTTCCGAAGCTGTCCTCAAAGCTTGAACGGAAGTTGTTTGTGAGGAACTCATTGGCAAAGGGCTGGCCACCATACTTGTAGACTCTCTGGAGAATCTTGTAGCCAGCGGCGTAACCAAGACCTGGGAAGAGAGAAACCATTCTCTTGGCAATGCTGGCGTTGGCAGTATCTCTAAAGACAACTTGGTTCAGCTGGGAGGCACTAGTGATTTTGCTTGAGTTACTCATGAGTCGCTTAGCAGTTGTATCAACAGGGTGGAATACAGCCAGCTCGCAGATACCAGCAGTAGCTGAACCGAGAACTCTGGCAATGCCTGATTGCTTCTTATCACCGGAGGTAGGAGGAGACATGATGATTATACTGGGACATAAACTAGTTAGCATTTTAGGTTCAGACGGTGCGAGGTGAAGCGACCATGTTTTTAAGTAGGGCTCGCGAGGTTGAATTTAATGAAAGAGCAACACAATACGTACATTAAGAGCGAGAAAAGGGTCTGATTGAAGGGTTCAGGGATTGCAGGTTCTGAAGAGAAAGAAAAAGGGAAAAAAGAGAGGAAGAGAGAAGGAAAAAAAAAAGTTTCAGCGTAAAGAAGCACTGTACAGTACATATAAATTTTTTTTTTTTTCCAAGTCGAGGCCAAATTTAAATTTCTTATGTGGGTGACTGATTTTTTGACGGGTGCCGCGTAAAGTGCGATCAATTGCTAAGCAGCGCATAAAAATGAATATTCGGTGGTTTACGGCGTTTACGCTAATCGATTGGACATCCGAATTTAAATTTATACGTACTGTACAGTACAGTACGTACTGGTAGAGTTCATAGACGCATGAGTAATCAATGACATAATAAGTAATTACTAAATGATTGGTAATGCTTATACGGCTGACATTTACCCTACCTAAATATTTCAGGGTTATGGTTTTCTGGTTTCCCTGGATTCCAAATATTTACAGCTGCAGAGTCTGTGCAGACCATAACAGCAGAGCCTTTGTGATGAACCCAAAAATAAACTAACTTCCCTTTCCCTTAAATTTCCCTTTCCCTTTCCCTTTCGGTTTCTTTTCAAAACCTCCATAAAACCCCCTGCCCTGATTAAATTTGGTATGATTTTCTTTCTCCTTTCTTTCTTTTCCTTCTTCCTTTTCTTACCTTTTCGCTAACCAAGTTTCGTTCTTTTCTTTCATTAAACCCAAGTCTGGCAATCGTTCTTTTCGACCTTTCATTTCGCTCTTTTCAACTCTCTGATTTCTCATTTAGACTATATATTTCTTATTTTTCACAAAAACCTTTATTAATAACCAACAAAGCCACACTCATAATGAAGTTCTCTATCTCTGCTACTATTGCCATGTCTTTGGCTGCTGCCAACGTTGTTGTCGCTACACCCCCTGTAAGTTCATTTTCACTCGTTCTTTTTTTGATTTCTGTTTAGTTCGTCCTAACCATCCCTTAAGGCCTGTCTTTTGGCGTGTGTTGCTTCTGTTACCAAGGCTGCTGAATGCGCCTCTGGTCTTGCAGACTTTTCCTGCATTTGCGACACCAACGGATCCAAGGTTGAGTCTTGTCTGACCAAGTCTTGCCCCGATGGTGATGCTGACACTGCTATTGCTGCTTTCAAGGCAGACTGCAGTGCCGAGGGTAGCTCCGTTTCCGGATCTGCTAGCTCTTCTGCTGCCTCATCTACTGCTACCGGTTCTAAGTCTTCGACCGCTACTGGTTCCAAGTCTTCGTCCGCCGCCTCTTCTAAGGCTTCTTCAGCTGCTTCCACTTCTGACGCTGCTTCTAAGGCATCTTCAGCTGCTGGCACTTCTGGCGCTGCTTCTGGCACTGCTTCTAAGACTGCTTCTAAGGCTTCTTCTTCTGCCTCTTCTGCTGCCTCTTCTGCTGCTGCTTCCTCTGCTGCTTCTTCTTCCGTTGTTTCTCAAAACGCTACTGCTGTCAACTCCACTTCTTCCGCTGAGGTTGCGTCTACTTACGAAGCTACATCCGTTGCTTACACCCTCTCTCACTCTCACTCTGCTGCCACCACTTCTGTTGTAGCTACCGGTAACGCATCTGTTACTGACGTTGCTGTCTACTCGACTGCCCCTGCTTCTAATGGCACTGTTGTTGTTCAAGCCAACGGTGCTGCTTACCTCGGATTCCCTGTTGCTATGGGAGCCGTAGTTGCCGGTGTGGCCCTTTTCCTTTAAATGGAACTTGAGATATTCATGATTGCATTTACATGTTACATTTAGGCATTTCCATTATACAATTTCTTAGACCAACTTTTATATTAAGCCATAACAAGTAAATTGAAGAAATCTACTGGCTCCTGTTTATGACGCATCTAAGAGTAACGTATGATATATGTTTGACTGACGTCTGTTAGGGCAGTATGCATCCTTGCGTGGTCTGAAAGCTGAGTGGTGGGTAAAATGTCCAATACGAGCTCAGTAACATTCACGACCGTGATAATCTAGAAAGCTTAGGTTTTGGTTTTCCATGAGCCCGAACTACCAAGTCTTGTTTATGAAAGTGAATATGACTGGTCCGAAATAGAGTCTTAGAGTCCTCAAGCGCAAACTTTCCTGATAACTTGGACCATAGGTAAGGTTGCTTCAGAGGGCTCTAAACTATGGATATACCGGTATGCTCTGAAAGACTATTCAGCTAAGTTTGATGACGATGTTGCGGTCCAGTGCCAGTAGTTATAGTATAATTTTTTCGATGCTTTTAATGGATCATAACTCCAAAGGACAAGTCGATATAACAAGTTCTATAAATTCAATAGTGATATAATACAAGGATTTATCTTAATCTAAGCTTACAGTTTGTAAATTGTTGATTCTTACCACAATTGCAAAACTAAATGTTAAGATGGATGACTTGAACATATCGTTTGCGTAGAAAAATCTCACATTCATTATAAAGTCTTCAGGGCGGTCATAACAGCTAATCGAATGACTGACTCGGGTATAAAAACAATACTGGTCCCGTCATAGATTGAGCTGATAGATGATGGATGTGTTCTTTCATATAGTTATGATTGCAGCATGCCTAGAAATAACTCGAAAGTATACGCGGTTAACTGACTCCCAAGTTTCTGGTTGACCACGGAAGTAGGCTCATTCAGCAATAACGTTTCTAAATTTCAATGAAGTCAATTGCAAGGTAATTTGAAGCACTATTAAGGAAACCTCGCCTCCTTATTTTAGTATTGATTCCATT
Organism: Geotrichum restrictum; assembly: GCA_030563985.1. Lineage (NCBI taxonomy): Eukaryota > Fungi > Ascomycota > Dipodascomycetes > Dipodascales > Dipodascaceae > Geotrichum > Geotrichum restrictum. The sequence goes on from JAJMKT010000129.1 coordinate 29,311, forward strand.
AGAAAAGTTTCTTGGTCCAGGCAGAGCAGTAATGCATGTGTTTGTTTTGTAGTATTTTACAAGAAGCGACATGAAGCTTGAGTGGTTTGGCCAGCTCGTTAGGCTTAAAAGTAAGATACAGTCTGTATCAGGTCAAGACCTATACAGCCATTTCGACCATTTTGTTTATCGAAGACCATTTAGGTCTGTCTGAAGTTATCGCAGGAACAAGTTCAATTGTTTTTAAATCGAACTTGGCTGTAAACTTGCAATCGTCAAAGCCGCGCTAGAACATTCTGCATAAAACCAAGTTTTGAAAAATTATAACTTTCCAATTGATAATTGTACCATACAAATTTGATTTTGGTGGCAAAATGACTAGGTTTCGATTTGGATATCAATACGACAAAGTGACATAATAAGTTCTATGAATTTAATAATAAAAGGATTTAATATTAGAGAAAAAGTCTGCTAAAATGAGAAGTTAGTGTTTAGAAACCATATATGGGAAGAAAAAAAATTGAGAAACGAGAGTTTGTACGCTCTATGCTAGCTAGCTAGCTTGCAATTGCAAACTTCAGCGTAATGTCGAGTAGAGGTCGTAAATATACCGTATGCGACCGTTATTATCATGTACAGAAACTGACTGTGGGGTTGCAATAGATTTCAATTTGGCGATAGCAAGAAATAAATATCTTGCCTGTTTCTCCGGCCAGCACTAGCTAGCTGAAGTTAGCATTGAAGAAATGAGTGGGCAGAGTGGCATTACGAGCCATTCAATTAAGCAATTTACAAAACACACAGGTGAAGAGCAATGTTGCCGTATCCAAGTTGGTCCGTCGCTAACAAAGAGTGAAAGCCGAATGCCATGAAGGATGACAACAGAGCAATTAGAAGAACGACCAAGGGGCAATAAAGCCTTCGAGCGACCAGTCAGGTGAACGAGAAAAGGACAGAGAACACCAAAAAAAACTTGGCAGCAGATGCGAGAGCAATAACTGTCATGTAGGCATTATAGGTTTTGTACTTTCTGTTTTCTTTCATCCCTAGAGGATTATTGATCCTATTTATTCTGTCCCGCCATGAGTGTAAATGGCCAGATTGCCTGTAAAGAATGATATTGGTAAAACAGGCCCAATTAGGCAACTGCTCAAAACTTTCACTTTTTATGCCAGAAATGGCAACTAGAAGGTTAACCGTACCTTGCAATAAAGCTTCCCTAGAACTTATGCTTGAGATTCAGTATGACTCATCTAATCAGGCTAAGGACCTCCGACAGGGTGTAGGGTTCGTAATTTGGACTGCTTTTTGGCCTCATCTGAAAAAGCTCAAAATCCTATGGGGGCAAGTAAGTATGACGTATAGAGGTGATTAATTGTACTGGTATGGGGATTGAAGGGCAAAAAAAAACTGGAGGAAAGCAAAATATTAGAGGACACCGAAGATAATGAAATTGTTAACAGCTGGCTGCAAGGGCCTAAGAGCATGAAACCATTCCCAACTAGTACTCAAAGTGAGAGCTCTGTGATTGTACGAAAGCCTTTTAAAACAATGGGTAGAAGAAGACAAAGCATCATTATTATACACGTTTTAATTCATGCAGGTTCCATCGCAAGACCCTGAGCTGATGGAGAAGTAAGGAAGTAACCTTATTCTATATATCCTGAGATCGGGTCTGAAATACATAGGTAGCGTTTTAAATTGGATATAAATTACGCTCGTTATGCTTTCTCCCTAAATGGGCTCCCGGACCTCTACTACCAGATGTTGAAGACAACAAAGCGCGGCCTTAAACGATACTTTTGACAGGGGCACTAAAGCTTTAAGCTCGATTCAACTTTGCCAACTCCATACAGATCCAGATGTAATGCAACTTTACCTGCTATAGATGAACACTAAATATGTGTATTTTACATTGTTTAGTATATATATACAAGTAAATGTCCCTCCATTAACGAAGGCTGCTATTTAGAAGCTTGCAATTCCATGTAAACATCTACCATTACATCACGCAATCATGAGCCCAGTTGAAAAAAGGTCTGCACTTACAAGACAGCGGAAGTCTACCTTAACTCAACAACAAAAGAACAAAAAGAGGCAGCGGGCGACTCCGCAACAGCTCAGCGTGTTGCGGACGGAATTCTTAACCAATTCCACGCCCAATGCTAAAACACGTGAAGAAATAGGCCAAAGAATAGACATGACGGAGCGTTCGGTTCAAATCTGGTTCCAAAACAAGAGGGCGAAGGCAAAGCAGTTTTCGAAAAGACACAATCCCGGATATCCTGCAAGCAGTAATACACAATTTGCGGGAAGTTATTATTCAACACCAAAGCTTTCGCCAACATCCAGCCCTCATACGCATGCGGCAGCTGTCATTGCCGCTGCAGGTATCCAGAATAATTTTTTATCTACGGCCAATTTGGTGGCTTATGGAACCGATGATTACTCAAACCAAGGTATGATTGTGGGCAGTTCTGGGATGTCCTGTTCAACAGTTAGACCAAACGATATTACATTATTCTGCTCATCGCTGACTATTGGGACGTGGCGCCGAGTGTGTTCTAGACTCCCGGTAGCTAGCGATTTGCATGTTTCGTATTCACCAACTGGTTCTTCGTTCACGTATACCATGTTTGCTGATTACACTGGTTTTCGTTTATCATTTTCAACAAATGACGTCAAAAACATTCACTTCACTCCCGCGCAAAACCTATCCACCGTGGGCGAAGTCTACATCCATCTTGTTAAACCTCCAAACTTCTATGTGCAGACACCGAAGGGGATTGGAAACTGGGCTCATTGCGACGATTTTTCAGAAATGAAGCAAGCTTCAATTGTCATGCTTCACAAATTTACTGGCCCCGCCATGCAATTGCAAATGCAGCTTATTCAAATTTCTCAATTCATACCTCAAAAGATCTCAGGTCTGGGCGTAAACAGATTACAAGCAGACCAAATGGAACTTTCTTACTCGGATGCACCAGTAGATCTACCTGGGAATTCCGGACACCCCACTGGATCACTAGTTAGCCGATCGGTGATCCAAAGCCCTGTGGGTATGCATTTCGAGCCACAAGACTTTCAAGGAAATTTAGAAAAAGTGCGAAGCATGTCTGTACCCCCTTCTATAGCTATCAATGATATGGAACCAACACAGAATGACGGCAACGTGGCTGACGATGAACTATTTTACAACGCCGACAAATCGATTTTCACTACGGAGGAGGCCGCGGCTGTGTTAGATCTTGAGTCAGAACTATACGCAAATAGCCATGAATGGAACCTGGCCCATGCACTTTCTATGCCGACGTCGAAGACGACAAGTGGGTTGGACTCTGCGGAACTGATGTCGCAGGAGTATTTTATGAGCAGCAGTATCGCAGAAGGAAGGATAAGCGAATTGTTCAATGACGACTTCCTCGATTTTACAGAAAGCACATCAATTGATCATACTCTCTCAGCGACATCATCGTCAGGCGCTACGGTGGAGACGTCTGAGTTTGATTACCCGTTAAGTAACAGACTTCTGATCACGACGTCTACCAACATTGGTGAGCTTGATAATGGCAACTTTTACTATGGGGATGATTCCGCTGCAAGTACAAAGAATACTATGAGCAAATCCAGTAACGGTAACGGGCCTAACGGCCACGGTAGCTATAATGCCAGCAACATCGAAAACATCCTAGATGGATACAATGACGACACAGCGCTGCTAAGCTTAATTGCATAGCAGTTCATAAAGTACATATTAACATATCTCACGATTTCACGATTTTTTTGCATTTCATCATTTCCAATGCTTCCATATTGGCATTCTTACGTTTTGATATACTTTCAGGCTTTCTTATTGACTTTCTTCCTTATTGACATGAATTGACTTCATATTGCCATGTTGCTAAATAGTTAAATCGTAAATTTACTATGGGGATAAGTTCCTAACCCACACATACGATGGCCAAGCCTTATTCAAACAGGTCCCTCCCTCAATAAACGCATTTTTCTGTTTTCTGCCAGCGAAACCTTTTATTTTCTTCACCTCCGCGCGCATTTTCCCTTAAAGGTTCAAGCACCAGGCTCTTTATCTCCTGCTCGTACTGAAAAAAACAAACCTTTGAGCTTAAGCACATACGCTGAGCCAAATAACCTTGTATCTGCTTTCCAATTGGCTTGTTACCGGTTTCAGCACCACCCCAGGCGGTCCACTTATTCTCCGACTACCACAAACCTTGCGCAGCTCTATCGAGATTTCTAGTATTAACCAGGTATTTCGACTAGACCGTTTTTTGCATCTCATCCTCGCATTGCTAAACATATTGCCAAACAGATGGGCTTCAGGAATCTTCGCTTCGCCAGCCTTTTTGCGCCCGCAGTTGTGCTGTTCAGTTTAGCACTGACAGCACAAGCAAACCTACTCAAAGTAGTAAGTATCAGAGACTCCCGGCCAGGTGGCAATCAAGCAACTAACATTTTTCAGGATCAGCATGAGCGCCAAAAATGTAACGGCATCTACTCCAATAAAGACTGGGGTGGTCCAAAAGACACTTTTATTGACGGTAAGCGAAGCGCGCGAATGCGATTTAAATGTAGCAAATGCTAACCTGTGTACAGTTGCTTTTCATGCTCCTGATAACCAAGAAGCTGCCTGGCTAGCAGTTGTTATTTTTGAGTACAGAAACGTTGAAAGTCTGGGCGCCCAAATCAGTGGCGAGAGTGGATTCACTCAGGTAAGCTGAATTTCATGCAGTAATGCTTTCAGGAATGCCTTCAGGCCTAACAAAGATTCTCTAGACAAAGTATATTTGCGATGAACGCGCAGTTGCTGCCAATGTGTGCACGACCGAGGACATTGGAAAATTTATTGTACAAAACAATACTGAACTATACGCTCCGATTGTGAGCCAAAAGATCAACTTGAGCACACCAAACTCGATTCATTATCCAGTCAGACGATCCGGGTATTACTGTGTTTCTACCTACACCAGTGCAGACACCACGGAGTACACCGCTGCAGTTAGATTCCAGAATGCGTATGGTGAGCTTCCTGCCAGTCAGGTTCCCAAGCTTTCGTTCTACGCGGGCGCATCTATTGCGTATGCTGTTGTCTTGGGAATTTGGCTTTTTGCTTATGTTCAGTACCGATCGGACATCTTACCCGTACAAAACTACATCACGGCTATTTGCGGATTTCTCGTTATTGAGATGATTGTTATTTGGGGATATTACGACTTTTTGAACGTTCACGGAGACTCTACTGGTTCCACGGTGTACCTTGTGATTTTGTCAGTATTCAACTCTTTCCGAAATGCCTTTACATTCTTTTTGCTCCTAATAGTTTGTCTGGGCTATGGCGTGGTAAAGCCTACATTGGGGGACATGATGTGGAAGTGCCGAGCGCTAGCTGGTGCCCATTTCCTCTTTGCCATTTTGTACACGATCTCGTCGTACATTGTCCCTCCTGACAGTACCAGTCTTTGGGTGCTAATTGTGATTCTGCCCTTGTCATTGACAATGACTACTTTCTACATTTGGATTCTTTCGTCGTTGACGCACACCATCAAGTTTTTGGAGGAGCGTAAGCAGCACGTCAAGGCCCTCATGTATAAGAATCTGTGGCGCCTACTCTTGGGATCAGTGGTTGTCATTTTCGGGTTTTTCTTTCTGAATTCGCTGACTTTCGCCAACGAGTCACCGTTAGAGTTTATTACACGTCACTGGCAGTCCCGCTGGTTTATGTTGGACGGGTGGTTGAACGTTGTTTACTTCGTTGACTTTTGTCTCATCGCCTTTATCTGGCGTCCTACTGCCAACAACCGGCGATTCGCCATGTCTACTCAGTTGGCTCAGGACGAGAACGAAGCTCAGGAATTTGAAATCGGTTCTCTGAGAGAGTCTCTTGAGCTTGAAGACGAGGACGATGATGAATTAGATCACAGAAGTCCTCCATCGCCTGTCAGAGTGGCACCTTCATCACCGCCTCCACTATATACTTCAGCGACCTCTAGCTCGGGAAAGACGAGCGAGGTTGCGGCCACAGCAGCTGCTGGGAAATCAGATGTCAATCGCAGCACGGAGGCCGGGTCGTCATCAAATAACCATGGCGAGACGGTGTTTGCAGTGGACGAAGAGGGATACGATAAGTGGGACGACGATGATAATAGCATTCTGAGTGCGGACGACGAAAGTGACAATGAAGCCACGGGGCTGCGTAAGAAGAATGCGGACGAGTAATAAGCTATGTAGTTATAAAAAAAATGCTGAATTGAAGGACTTTGTGCTTGTTGAGTTTGGGTCACAAACGTTAGCTATTGTAGTACAGTAGGTCCATTGAAGCATTAAGGTAGGGTTAGGGGTAAATGGAGGGAGATGGAAAACAAGAATTTCACAAAATGCCACCATTACGAATTATAATTAATTAGCACCACCACCATCATTTGTGTCTTCTCTCTTTGATATTCACACAGACTTCAAGATGCCGTTGATTCAGTCTCTTGACACCTTTATTGAAAAGACAAACGCGCTTTTGCTCGCCCGACCTACCACTGTATGTCCAGACGTTTGAACTGCTGGTCTTAACCCAGACCTCCAAAACACACACACACACACATCAAGGCTAACTTCTTTTGAACCCTTCTAGACCCGAATCACGACGACGTATAGCCACCACGCAATCAAGAAACGGATCCAAAAGCAAAAGTCTTCCCCCGTTACCACTGGCGCTATTGACAAGTCCAACAACAAAAACGCATCTACATCCTCACAACAACAACAACAACACCCGCCATCTACTCAAACTGCATCCGTGTTTTTGAAAACTTATGACCCAGTGTCAGGTACTTGCCTCCGAATAAGGCTAGAAAAAGTTAACCAACTGAGTCGTGTGTGGACTGCATTAGGACCAAGAGGAGTTGAAGTTGTGGGCTCTGTGTCAAAAAATGCGATACCACTAGTGATCAAATCGAAATCAGTGGACGGCGGCGATGTTGAGATGACAGCTGACGCCGCATCATCAGGACCGATAAATTCTGCTTCTACTACTGCATCAAGTACTGTCACTAGTAAGCCAATCAGAGGTGCCGCAGCTGTCATGGCAAACGACAAAAGACCAGTCTTGCGTACAAGTAGTGAAGAAAGGGCTCTGGAAGAAAGTCCGGGTGTGCTTGGATCTGGTAGCTCTATTGAAACTGGATCAACGGCGTCGCCGGCGACAGCGACGGCCCCGGTACCGACGCCAGGAGGTGGAGGCAAGAAGAAGAAGAATAAAAAGCGGTAGAGTCTGGGACCCCCCTTCCCCTCCCTCGAGATTCTTGGTTAGCAAGCTTCTGAACAGGGTTTAAACAGGGTTTGAATAAAAAATGTTTGTGAAATGAGATTTTGTTTCTTTTGAATTCTGTAGATTTAGTTCTAATCATATTCTTGACATCTCGTAAATTGTGTTCCGGTAGTACTGGGGTGTATATAGTAATCGTTGTTTATCACCAAGTTCGCGTAGAAGCAGAGAAACTATATGGAATTAATAGAATGCATCAAAGCACAAGTACTTATAAAACCTACGCTGTCTTTCTTATAATATGAAGACCGTATCTATTCTCTTCCAGTACTGTGTGTGAAGATACACATAATTTCTGGCCTGGCCATGTCTGATCTGGTCTGGTCTGGTCTGGTCTGGTCTTGAAAAATAAATTAATACCGTAGGAATATGTGCGTGCTTTGCAATTGCAATAGTTAATTTATCATGATCGTTTTTTTTTCTAATAGTACCCGTAGACGTCGGCACTTAGCTCTCAGCATTCGATATCAATAACCTAGTTTCTTCCGTCTCTTCTTCATTCCTGCAGTTCGCTCCATATCCATCTCCTTCTTCATCTGTATCATCATCTGTATTAACACCTTGATCATCTTCATCACGTCCGTCAAGTGATTCAGTCTCAGACGTATAACTCGGAGGCGGTGTATGCTCCAACAAAGATTCCAAGTTCATTGGAACATGAATAGGCTCCGACGACGGCTGCGGCATCGGCGGGCTCATAAGAGTTATATTATTCTCGCTACTGCTGGTGGCGGTAACGGGACCAGGTCTTGTTCGTATACAGTTGTGAGAGCCAGGCGCACATGCTGGTAGTGAGCCCAATGCTGATGATGCTAATGCTGATGCTGATTCTGATTCTGATGCTGATACCGGGCACTGAAGACTGCGCATGCTAATATTAACTGGCGGGTATTGACCAACATGCTCATCTGTAATGAATGATGAATGGAATGGGGGCGGTGAATTCGAGGGTTGAAAAAAGTTGTAGGGAAGTTGCTGATGTTGATGTTGTTGTTGGAGAAGTAATTGTTGTTGAGAACGGGCAGAAGAGGGAAGTCTACTACTTGAGACAGATGCAGGGGAGTTTTGGAGATGAACGTATTGTTGGTATAAATATGATTGTGGTTGCTGCTGTTGCTGTTGCTGTTGCTGCTGATGAGAAGAAGGTGAAGAAGCGGAGCCGGATTCCAGCAACACAAAATCATGCTCAGCACCGTAAGGAGGTGGTGGTGCCAGGGACCCATTGGCAGGCGCCAAACCCCATTTCTTGACATTTGCTTCTATAAACACAAATCCCGCCTGCCCAAAATTGACGGCCACTTTACAAGGGCCAGTCGCTCCCACCGTTGGAAACAAGTTCAACTTCATACCATTAACAGCATCTTCCTGCAACTTCTTGCCGTTACGCGTAAAGAAAACGGTACCCGTGCGAGGTCTATACCCAACCCCCAGCACGTCACCTTGGCGCAAGGGTGGCCCAGAAACTGGTGGACCAGTGAACGGCTGGTTCACGCGCTTGGTGCCGGTGGAATCGTAAGCCACGGAATGTCGATGGTACCCAGGGAGTCTAAACGTCGGATAAGGTTTGGTCGAGAGCCCCACGGCCACTATTGTAGTTTCCGGCATGTCGTACATTTTGGCCTCCCAGTAGTACACGTCGTTTTGGCGGGGGACAGGCAGATTTGCCTGTGAGCAACACGTCGTAGAATCAAAAAACTCGATCTCTGTGCGGCCCTCTACAAAACAGTTTGCATTAGGAAAGTCGACCTCAAACTCCCACGCTGATACTCCTTTTTCCTGTATAGTGAGGTACTGAGACAAAGAAATGTCGGCGGGCGCGCTGTTGGGCGGATTATGTGCTATGAACGCCTTCGCCATGCTGTAGTACATGCGAGAAAACTCGTCCATAGTTTCGAGCGCCTCTTCTTCTTGTTCGAGGTAGGCCTGTTCGTCGTCGTAGTCGCCGGGGGCCCCTGGGCCTCCTAGTTTGATTCGGCGGCGACCCAGGATTGCAAACCATAGGATACCGCACAGGAGGCCCAAAAAGAGGGTACCAAATCCAGACACAAGGCCCACAAGCAGCGGCACGTTTAGTGAGGAGTCGGTGGCGTCGGAGTCGCTCATGATAGGTAGTGGTAGAGCAGAAGGCGCTGATAGCAGTTTTTCTAGAGCTTCATGCGCTGAGTCTGGCGTGTGCACGCTGAAACCGTGAGGCAGCAAAGTTGACGGTATTCGTGTTGATACCATAGAAGTTGCGTTTGAGAGAGAGTCTATTAGTTGGTAATTTTAAATGTATTTTTTAGGTGGAAAAGGAGATGAGTTTGAAGGGCCCGTAGAGGTGCCTTTGAGGGATCTTTGTGTTGGCTGCTGAACGATAAGAAAAGGTGAAGAAAGAAATAAGAAAAGAAAAAACGAATTCGAAACAGAAAAATGAAGTTAAAGCAATCCAGAAACACAATCCAGAAACATAATCCAGAAGATGTGTTAAATAGGACAATCCAGAACAGTCCTTCTTTTGTGTCAAAAGTGTAATCTGATTACATGTTAGTATTATGTCAACGAATATACAAGGTTTGCTAGATAAATAAGAAATCACAAGTTTTATGACGGTCTTTGGATGTGAGTGACCATGTGAAGGAGTGTGTACGTGCGGTAAATGAGGAAGTTGAGTTGGTGGCTCCGAGATTATTGCAAAGAACAACAAGATCAGTAGCCGGAGGATTTGGGCTGCCAGGTCTGGCTGCTATTGTTGTGATAACTCGAGTACACCGTGCTCTTCCCAGAGTTTAAATCAGAGTTAAGGTGCGTTCTGCTCGAGTTGTAGTCCATGTCATTCGTAGAGTTTAAGTCAGAATTTAAGTGTGTTCTGCTCGTGGTGAAGTCGCTGCCAAGATCACTTTCGCCCTTGTTCCTTGATAGTCGCTCGTTTGGAAACGTCGACGTCGACCTTGAATACAGGGACTCTTCGTCGCCGAGCTCGCGCGAGTCGATATAAGTGGAGTGGCCATCACGGGCAGACGCGCCTAAAGCATCAAGCTCAGTAACAGCCTGCTTCTCAGCCTCTGGGTTGGGAATAAAGCAGTCACGATCGTCGCGCATGGGCTCGTATCGGGTTTCAGGGTTTTTGGCAAACATTGCCCAGATGCACGACACGAGAATCATAATCAACAAGACTAAAGAGAACACGGCGTTCAAAACGAAAAACACTACGCCCATGACACCGGCCACATAGGTGGGAAGGCCAAAGATGTCGGAGAAGAACATAAAAAACAAAGCGTTGATAAAGTTGATAGCAGAAATGCCAATGTTGAAACCATTAGTGGACTTGTCCATGTAAGGCTTGAAATAACTGATAAGCACCAGGTAAACGAGCTCAATGACAAAGATAATCACTGCAATAACCTTTCCTACTGACTGGCCAAACGCAATGAACGCACATTTAACAAACGTGTAGGCGAGAAGAGGGATCACAAAGTAATAAGCAGTGGCCCTGAACTGAACGTACAGAAACCCCCAACGATTGAGAGCATCGGGGTCAGAGTACAAAATGAACGCAGGGTTTTGGTGCAAGGTTTTTGATCTGCGAGCGAGGCTGATAGTTTTGTATGCACCGAAAAACAAAAGAGCTGCCACAATAATGTAGGTAAGGACGGCGAGGACGACAGTTGCAGGGGAATCGTGCTTAGTTAACTCCCACAAACAAAGAACGGTGAGCTGGGGGAAACAGAGCAACGCGAGTCTGTACAAGATTCCTTTAATTATGGTACACCAAGAGGCACGGTAGTTCATGAATGAAGACTTTTGAATTCCACCGGCTTTTGCCAGCAGCTCGAGAATGCCCTTTGCAGCAACGAAAATGATGAGCGTAAAGACAAAAAGAATGAGAAAAAATGTAAAACCCGTCAAGAAAACAGACGTGATTTCAATGTTAGCAAGGTAAGCAACACGCTGAATACCGCGGAGCACAAGAGTAGTAGACGAGTAGTCGTCAAGGGCCTCGTTTGTAGTCTCTGCAGCCGCAGTGGTTGAATTTGCACGTCTATAGATCTCAACAGCAGCTCTAGCGGCCCTGATTGCTCGGATAGACTCAAAGTGCATAGTAACACGATCATTCGTTGGAGTTGGCATGAAGGAGTACGAAACCCACTCACCAAAGGTATTGATGATGCTTCTTTTTACTTTCTGAACAGATATAGACATGACGTCTGCATTTGCCAAGATGTTGGTAGTCGTGCCACCAGTGGCTTGAACATACCAGTTAAAGATAGTCTGCATGAAAGGAACACTGATGAGACCTAACGTCCAAATGAAGTTCTGGCCCCAGGCAGCAGCGACAGGAGGCAGCCTGTCGACACCCATCATACATATAATGGCGACTCCCTGGAAGTAGCAAAACAGAGAGACAATGTTTGAGGCAATGTGTGCAGAGGTGGTTACATGGCCGAAAAGCCAGACGGCGCTAGCGCAGAGCAGACCAGCAAAGCAGACAGCAGCAATAGACCAGGCGGCGTACTTTGTAGAGACGGTTTTACCATTGGAAAGGGTGGCTTCTACACATGCAACGGCGGTACTGCCGTTAGTGGGATAAATTAAAACGCGGACAATTCCATCCAAGTCGGGAATTTTGTAGGCTATGCCAGGAATGTTGCTAGTAATGTCTGAGCTCAGAACTTCAGAAGAGAGGGGAACGTCAAAGCGCCCAGGAGTCATGGGGCAAAGCTGCGTAGAAATACTGCAGAGAGAGAGATTGCGGCTGATGATGGTGATTCCATAGGCGATCAGTTCAAGATGAGCCTCATATTTACCTGAGAGAGTTGATATGGCAGAGACTTCAAAGCTGACGGAGCCATTTGAGCGGTAGAAAACAACATCAAAAGTTGAAGCAGTGAACTGAGAATCCTCCATACAAGAGAGCAGGGCGGAGGATTTGACCAGGTCTTCAGCAAATACGGAGGAGAGCAGTAAGCCAATGGTCGCGAAAAGGACGAGAGGCTTGTGTAGAAAGAGATTCATGTTAACAATTGGTGAAGCAGCCACGTGTGAAGGAGTCGAATTAGTTACTAGTGTTGGTGATATATCTATGGCAGTGCCACGTAAAGCAAACGAGGGAAGCGCTATGGCAGGGGCAGTCGAAGAGCCAGAGGCGGATGGTGGAATGGTATTTTGAAAAAACGGAGCTTTGAGGTCGTTCCTTGTTAGTTGGGGCTTGAAGTGGTGTGTTGCGAATGCGAAGACTGAAGGAGGCAGTCGTTAACGAAGGACTTTGAATGACTGTAAGAAGGGAAACGAGGGTACGGAAAGACAAAATACAAGCAAAACGAAGGGAGAACCAGGGAATGATAGAGAAGGGAAGGGAAGGGAAAGTAAAGGAAAAAGGAAAGGAAAAGGAAAGAAGAGAGGAGGTTGAAATTGAAAAAATGAAAATTTAAAAATAAAAAAGTACGACAACTGCTCTGTAAGGTTGTTTATTTTTATATATTTCCCTCTTTTATATTCACAAAAGTTCTTGCCAAAGCGCACAAAACCTCCATTATCACCACCATCACCAGATTCACCACCACCATTACCACTGATTCACCACCACCATCGCCAATATCTAACAGCCTCCAAAAGCATCTAGCAAACGTCTTGCCCAGTTCTAGACAGTTCTCACCAAGTCGAACCGTTGAGAATACTGCATTAAAAAAAACTCAAAAGCAATTTACCAATACAATTTTACAACTGCTGCTGCATTGAAATTCATGGAACTTTGCTTTCTGTTCGTCTAAAACTCTATCTCTTTGTGTGTGCTGTCGATTATAATGAATTCTTCTCGGAAACGAGCATGGACCTCCCTCGATAACGGCTTTCAGGGGCCTTCAAAGGTGTGTTTAAACCTCGGTTTTACTTATTTTATTTTTTAGTGCACTATTGTGCGAGTAGATGGATGTAAATACTGACTTTCTTAGAAACCTCGGGCCTTGTCGCACAGTCGAGACTCCAAACATATCCAGCATCAACATCAGCATCAACATCAGCGTCAACATCAGCATCAGCATCAACATCAGCATCAAAGCCAGCATCAAAGCCAGCATCAAAGCCAACAGTTATTATCACTGAACCAAAAGTCTTCTTTTGGTGAGCCCTATAATGCCTCCATTAATTCAACCATCGTCACGGACCCAGATTGCATGTACTTTCAAGAACGCAGCTCTCCTCCTCCTTCAAACGAGTCTACTACGCTCTCCCGGTCCCAAACTCCACCTCCCCGCTCCTTATCCTCGTTAACATTAACATACAATCCCAATTCGTTATCACTCCTTGGTTCAAGTGCTAGCTCAAACTCACACACAACTTTTCTAATGCTGGACTCTATACGAACTCCACCCGAGACTGAAACTTTCGAATACCTGGTCGGTAGTAGCAACAGTAACAGCAGTATCAGTATCGACAGTAGGGGGTTTGATATGGATAAACGCAATATCCGTGAAAACAATCATCACAATCATGTTGGTACTTTCCAAAACTCAGCAACATCAGCATCAATACCAACATCAATACCAGCATCAGCACCAACATCAGCACCAACATCAGTAGCCTCGAAAAAGGGATTCAAGATGGGATTTAAAGCGTCCTGTGAAAAGTGCAGGTTAAAAGTTCCAGGCCATTACTCGCATTTCAACTGAATTTTGACTCAATTGATAATCCTCGCTCATAATGAATCTGTGCATGCATTCACTCTTCTGTAATTACTTCTCCAATTAATACAAATTCAATACCACTGCGTTAACATTGCACAAAATACGTGTACTTCTCCTACATTTTTATATGTCGCGCACAAAAGCACTGCCTTCTTTTCAGGGACAACGTCATGATCGCCCTCTATGACCCTCTCAAAACCCCCCTAAGAACGGCGTAAAGACCCCAAGGTAGGCGTACTCCCCCACCTCCTCCTCCTCCTTGAAGCTTAAGCAGTCACGAAAAATGGCTTCTCATTCTCGTCTTTGGGCTCAACTAAGGCTTTCTCAACTAACCAATCCCCAGCCATTTCTCGAATCCGCTCCGTAGTCATTGGCGTCCTCCATTCCCTGCTCGGCGTGCTTGTATCCACTACCTTGCGTACCGTACTCACATCCACATCGTCCCCAGAGTCCAGGCGCCTCAGTTGGTGCTGCCGCGGCTTCACAGAATCCCCATTGATACTACTATTGTTTTTGCTTTTCTGGCCTTTGTGCTCCGCTTGGCTGTATTTAAGCGCATCACGCAACGCAAAATACACCGCGCTCCCCAAAAACAATGGCGGCTCACCGATACCTTTGCTGCGATTAATTGTTTTTAAATGCTTAAAGGACCGGTCATGCAGCATGCTCACATTAAACTCGCGCGGCGTATCACGGAACCCAGGAATTTTGTAAGCACCGGGGCCTCGCGTAAAAAGCGTGCCTGACGCGCGGTGCCACAGTAGCTCTTCCATCGTAAACAGACCCATGCCCTGGGTAAATGCGCCTTCAATTTGGCCGTAGTCAATGGCTTGGTTGATGGGCCGCCCAATGTCCATTTTGATGTCGGTCCGTAGGCAGGCCCAGTCGCCCGTAAGCATGTTGACTTCTACTACCGATACAGCAGATCCCTGCGTGTAGTAGCTGAACATAGGCAACGGGTCCTCGGCACCCCACACGTACCCGATATCTGGAGTTTTGTAGAATCCGTTGGCTGAGAGGTTAACTCGGTCAAAGTACGCCACATGCGCTAACTGCTTCATTGTGGCGTCCGGCCCCATTTTTTCTCGATAAGGCTTCAGCCGTTCGTTGATCTGGTCGCACGCGTTTTTGACCGCCATCCCGTTCAAGTCGCTCGACGCGGACGCCGCCGACGCAGACGTGTTGGCCACCGTATTGGTAGCGGTCTCCGAGATGAACACGTTTTCGAGTTCCACTCCGAGTTCTTCTGCACATACCATGGCCATTTTTGTATGCAGCCCTTGTCCCATTTCGGTGCCCCCGTGGGTTAGAAGGATGCTCCCGTCGTGGTAGATGTGCACAAGCGCGCCGGCCTGGTTGAGAAACAGCGCACCAAACGCAACCCCAAATTTCGTAGGGACGTGCGCCAGCCCGCGCTTTACCCACTTGTGGTTCTCATTGTAGGTCTCAACTTCTTGGCGCAGCTCCGCGTACTTGCTTTCTTTCAAAAGCTGCTTTGCCATGATAGGTGCTGTGAAATCCTCAGTAATGGCTTGTTTGTAATGCGTCGAGTGCTCGTTAGGCTTGTAGTAATTGACTTCACGCAGTTCATCTGGCTCTACGCCCAGCCGTTCGCTTACATCGTAAATTATGCTCTCGGCCATAAACATTCCCTGAGGCCCGCCAAATCCACGGAAAGCCGTGTTAGAAGCTGTGTTGGTCTTGCACGCAAACCCCTCCACAATTGCATTTGGAAAGTTGTAGCAGTTGTCGGCATGCAATACTGCGCGCTCAATAACGCCCTTGGTCAAGTCCAGACTACACCCCGCGTTAGCATACATGTCGCTCTGGAGGGCCGTGAACCGCATATTTTTGTCGAGGCCCACCTTCCAATTCATAAGGAACGGATGCCGAAAGCCAGACGTTAGCATGTCCTCAGACCGCGAAAGTATCATGCGCACGGGCCGTTTCAATTTCTTGGCAGCTACCGCTGCAATAGATGATAACTGAACACACCGCGTCTCTTTCCCGCCAAACCCGCCGCCAAGTCTTTTAACACGTGTTACAATGCGAGACGAAGGTACTCCTGTGACCTGTGCTGCGTAGGCCTGCACTTCCGTAGGATTCTGACTGCTGGAGTATATCTTGATTTCGCCGTCCTCTGGTTCGGGGACCACTAGACAGCCTTGCGTCTCAAAATAGAAATGTTCTTGTGCACCCATGCGAGCAACGCCTTCAAAGATGTGTACGGTTTCCTGCGACGCAAAAGCCTTTTCAACATCTCCCTTATCTGTGCGTGGGACAATATCGAAATAACTTTTAGCCTTAATGGCTTCTTCAATGGTTATAATCGGTTCATAGCCAGTTGTATCGTACTCGACTTTGACAGCACGTACGGCTGCAGCTGCAATATCACGGGTAGTTGCAGTAATAACACCAATGCACTGTCCCACGAACTCACTTTCACCGTCCGCAAAAAACCTTTCCATGCCAACATTGGGTAGAATACCCCACATGTTTGCTTCCTTATTGGGGAGATCACTAATATCACAGTAATCAATCACACCGTCCATGTCAAGGGCCACAGAAACGTCCACAGAAACGATACGCGCATATGGCTTGGTGGTCATAACCTGCATGCCAAACACTTCATTATGGGTGGGAGGAAGGTCGTCCACATAAATCGCCTCGCCTGATACCTGCTTGAGAGCTGACAAGTGCGGGTTACTTTTTCCAACCACCCGCTGTTCGAAAGGATTTTCTAGGTCGCGCTGTCCCTCGGGCATGATCTGTGAACGGTCAACTTCTTGGATGGCCTCGGAATCTTCTTGCTCAACATGGGCATTGTCAGTGAGCAACTGGCGGATGGCAGTTTGGTAAAACTTGTAGAAAAATGAAAGTATCAAGGCTTTCCGAAATGTAGGCATGCCACCAGGTACGCCATACGGAAGATTGAATTCTGTAGAGAGAACATCAATGGTGCCCTCCAGCGACTCTTTCGCCATGAGATCTTTCCCGATAAGATATTCAGCAGCTTTCTTGGACCGTACAGTCATGGGTGCCACACCTCCATAAACCAAATTAGCTTTTGTCACAATAAAGTTCTGATCAACTCCCACACAAAGGGCACTTGTTACAATTGAGATATCGTCGTCTTTGCGTTTAGCCTGTTTGTACGCGCAGATAACCTCTCCAATTGCTGTTTGGGGAACAAAAATCTCAGTTATAATTTCATGTTCTTGTAGATGGGTCTTTCTGTAGGAAATGAAAAAGTCAGTCATGGATAATTGGCGAGAACTTCCAACGGACTCCACTGTCAAGACCGCTTCAGCGGCTACTAGAATCGGATTCAAGTCTGCAATAGGCGATGCTGTGGCAATGTTTCCCGCAGGAGTGGCAACATTTCGAATCTGCCGACCTGCAAAATATTTCAGCTGATCTGCTATAGCATGGTACACCTGCCCAGCTTGGCCCAGTTTTTTAGCCAGGTCTTCACATACGATCTCTAGATCTGAGAGTGTAATGTTGGCACCAAAGTATAGACCACGGCCAGATTCATAGCGATGAGTGCGCAGCTCTGGAATTTCATTTGCAAACACAGATACATTGTAGTTGAGCGCTTTAAACTTGGTTTCGATCTGAACTTCAGATGCACCTCCGACAAGCTTGGCACTTGGATAGATCAACTTGAGATCAAGAAGTTGGGCCTTTGTCACTGGACGAAACCACTCGCGTTGAAACTCTTCTTGTGATCCAATCCTAACAGGGCCTTGAACGAGTTTCTTTAACGCAGGTGGAAAAATCAGCTCCTGATCCGGTTTGTGTTCCTTGAGTTCGAGCTTATTGGGCGTCTTCAAAGAAGGTCCACAGCCGTTTGTGCCATTACTAATCCCATTACTGATATCAACGGATGATGCTTCGGTCTGCTTGTCTCTGCAGCATCCCCCCTCGCGGCCACACGAAAAAGTGCGGGCAGCATCTAGAATGGGTTTGTAGCCTGTGCATCTACAAAGATTGCCATCAAAAGCCTCTGCAATCTGTTCATCATTTGGGCTGCCATCAGTGGCTCTCAATAACGCGTATAAACTCATGACGATTCCTGGAGTACAGAAACCGCATTGCGAGCCATGAAACAGGGCGATGCGTTCTTGAACGGGGTGGGGGTTGCTCGCAGTGCCAATGCCCTCAACCGTGACCACATGCTTTCGTTCAACAGAGATCAAGGGCACAATACAAGCGTTGACTGCCATGTGTCTACATTGATTAATTTTTGTTAGTATTTGAGTTCCTCGGCTGCTCATGCACAGATGTCAAACTCACTGTTCCTGCTTCGTTTCGGGGTCCCAAGAAGAGACCATCACGGTACAAGCACCGCAACCGCCCTCTGAACAGCCCAGCTTGGTGCCTGTGAGCCCAGTGGACCTAATATAGTCGATAAGAGTATGATTGGGGTCTGGATTTTTCACTAAATGTTTCCTGCCATTGAGATAAAACAGCAGGTCGGAAGAGTAGTGTCTTACGACGTACTCCCGAGCTTTTTGAACGAGTACTGATTCGGTCATGACAAAACTTAGAGCCTTTAGAGAAGTGGTAAGAGAGAGAGAGAGAGAGTGTGTGTGTGTGCAAGAGATAATGAGATAATGAGAAAGAGGAGAAATTTGCAAATACTCGAGGTTATATCGAAGACGTCCAGATAGTCGCTAACTCAAAACTAAATTTACCTCGGGTTATCCGACGGGGCGAGGAAAACCCGACGGGAACGGAAAAAAATACAATAAATTAAAAGACTACGGATATAGCAGAAAAGAGGTCATTCAACGTAGCAGAACAGAATTCATAGTTCATTGGTGGTCGCCGTAGGAGGGGTCATTCGGGGCGACCGCACTTCCTCTGGAACCTCAAGGTTGATGCTGGCGGCCAGTTTCATTAGGGCCTCGTTTTCATCAATCAAGTTGTGAAGAAATTTGACAGCTTTTGACAAACAATTGTTAGCAACGGCCCTTGAATTTGAAGCAAAAAATTAACAAAAATAATAATACTCACTTTCAGTCAGCACAGTAGCTTCGCTACGGCCCTGGCTTTTATCAAGATCAGGAACGACTGCTGTAATCTTGTCAAACCCTTCGCGAATGGCCTGTCGTCGCTTTTGTTCTGACGCAATGTGATTAGCCTACCTGAATGTTAGAAAATCGGTCATGCAATGTTTAGGGAATGTCTAAAGCACCGCACTGCTCACCTTTTTTTCGTCTGCTGTTAAGAGCTCTCCCGGTTTCTTTGAGCTTCTGGGCACCGGCGTCACTGGCACACCACCTTTTCGCCGCACGCGTTTTGGTGGGAGGACTGGCGATTCTCCTGCTTCGCGCTTGATGTGAGTAAATTTGGCAGTCGAACTGGCCGCAATGCTGCCTGTCGGGCTACTGTCTGTGCCGCTAGTACCTATATTGTCTTCAATGTAGTTTTGCGGCAGTGTCATGGTCTTCTTCAAGGGAAGATGAAATGAACAAAAAATGGCGAAATGAAAAAGAGTAAAGGTTTCCGTGGGAATGTTGAAGGTTTAGGGTAATAGCACCGCGGGGAAAGAAAGCTTAAGGAAGGGCTGGCATATAGTATACTGTATACTAGTATATGGTAAAATAAAGAATCACATTATTAACATGAGCGAGATACAGTGCTAGAAGGGTTCTAGAGGAGGTTTTACTCTGATTGTTGTGAATTTAAAGTACTCTGGGTCTAGAGCTAGCTTGAGCCGAAATCACTGGACACCAGGTCCAGATCTAGAGGAACACGTTAATCCATGGTAACTACCGGTAAACAAGAATCATCATATGCCTTTAGAGATAAGCTCATGATCTTGTTATGCGTGTTATAAAATACTTCTGATATCCTAATTTCTGGCCATGAACATCTGAAGCCAAACTTGAGCTTCTTCAAAAGCCGAGCACTTTGAGTAGAGCCAATTGAGAAGACGTCATGAGACGTTATGAGAGTTTGATCGAGGCGGGTTAACTATCCGTAGTGGGAGTATGTCGGAGTAGAGAACAGCTGGAGAACAGCTGGAGAACAGCTGGACCGACCGGCGTTACTGTGTCTGGAAGAGACTAGAAAAAGATCTCGAGACATGGAAAACGGACTTCGTTGAAATGTTAACGGCGCCGGAATTCAATTACATATGCATTTGTTTGTTTCTTGAGCTGCAAACGTGGCTATTTCTTGGATTCGAAGTTACACAAATAGGAAATCATAATCTCCGAATTCCACTAGTTCTAAAAGCCGGTTTGCACGTCAAACTTACTTTGCAACTAGATTATGTTTCACTCACCATTTCAATTGTACACGCGGGCAAATATATCGCCAGCAAGTTAGTAACAACCCACTGATCAGGCGAGGTCAGGCTCCCGTGGACATGTTTATAAATTTTAAATTGCGACACCCCTTGAACTCAATTGCTAATTGATATAAAAGCTCGTAGATTCTGTTGTCAATTCATTAGAAATCATCAAGTAGCAACCACAATGTCAGTTTCTAGTGATTCCAATGAAGCAAAAATGATGCAGACTCCTGCAGTCAAATCTCTGGTTCATCGCCATAGACAGCTCGCTCCCTCTGCAGCTATCAAAGTATCCCCGTTATGCCTTGGCTCCATGAATTTTGGAGACGCTTGGAAGCCATTCATGGGCGAATGCAACAAAAAAACTTCCTTTGAAATTTTAGACTTCTTCTACGAAAAAGGCGGAAATTTCATTGATACTGCCAATGGCTACCAGAGCGAAGAGTCTGAAACTTGGATTGGCGAATGGATGGCCGCCCGCAAAAATCGAGACGAACTTGTTATTGCTACCAAGTACAGCATGGGGTTCAAACGTCATGAATCCGAAAAGCTCCAATCAACTTTTGTAGGAAACAACAAAAAGTCATTGCGCCTTTCTCTCGATGCGTCTCTCAAAAAGTTGCAAACAGACTACATTGATCTCTTTTACGTCCACTGGTGGGATTACACCACCTCCATCCCCGAATTGATGCAATCTTTGAACGACGTCGTCACGTCCGGAAAGGTCCTCTATCTTGGAATTTCTGACACCCCTGCCTGGGTTGTAGCCAAGGCCAATCAGTACGCACGCGACCACGGTTTGCAACAATTCTCTGTTTACCAGGGCATTTGGAATGCCGGAGTCCGCGATTTTGAGCGCGAAATCATTCCTCTTGCCCGTGAAGATGGAATGGCTATATGCCCCTATGGCGCTCTGGGTCAGGGAAAGTTCCAAACCGAAGCAGCTTACGCTGAGCGCGAAAAAAACAGCTCTGGTCGCAAGTCGTTCCCTGTAACTCAAAAAGAGAAGAATATCAGCAAGGCCCTTGAGAAGATTGCAAACAAGAAAAATACAAAGGTTACGAGTGTTGCAATGGCATATGTCATGCAGAAGACGCCCTACGTGTTTCCTATTATTGGAGGTCGCAAGCTCGAGCATCTCAAGGACAATATTGAAGCACTTTCTGTTCAGTTGTCTGATGAAGATATTGAAGCAATTGAAAAGGCGAACGATTTTGATGCGGGTTTCCCTCACACTTTCCTCAGTGGCTCAACTTTCGTTGGTGCAGAGCCCGTCGGAGCCTACAAAGCTAGTGATATTTCATTCACTAAAATGGCGGCGGTATTTGACTGGGTTGATGAAAATAAAGCCATCAAACCTGCTGCGTTGGATTAGAGGAGCCCATGCTTCCTAGTATTTTCTTTTGTATCGAGATCAAGTATTTATATTGCTCCTGTATCTAGTTTATAACAAATCCATTGAATTGTAAAAGTTATCTACACATTCTCAATGCATTTAGTCTCTCATACTACAAACCCTACAATATTTTTCAGTATCTCTAGACTTAACTGTTTAAGATTTGGAACATCAGGCTTTGGATATAAGCACCACTTTTGTAAGTTATTATTGTTAGCCATCTCCCTCTTCGAATTCTTTTTTACTTTGTTGCCTATTTAAGTGAAAATGCAATTGCTCATATTGTGGTCTATTCGGGTTTACTATAAGCACAATTGACTTAATTAGACTTACTGGAGTAGGCTATTTATGACAGTTTTGTCCTAATCTGGGGTGGAGTATGTTAGTTTTCAGCATTACTTAAGGAAGTTGTACCACACATATCAAACGGTTTCTACGTCCAACTATCGAAGATGGAAGGACAGAATAGGATATTTGAAGTGACAATGACAATTTTGTCCTAATCTGGGGGTACTGTATGTTAGCTTCCAGCACTGGTTAAGGAAGTTGCACCATATCTATCAAACAGCTTTTGTGTCCAGCTATCGGAGGTGGAAGGACAGTATTGGTTTGCCAGTCTATCCAAACAACATAAATAGGAGTTCATGGCTGCCTGTTTTTATTTTCTGAAAATCATTTCTATCTCATAGTTATTTCAGACTTCTCACTTTCAGAATTTTCAACTACAGTACAATAATTGACATCAATACAATGTGTAACACTCAAGACACCAACAAGTACTACTCTGCATACGCTGACATGTTCCAATCAGCTGGCATCTCTACTCAGAACATGACTCCCA
>JAJMKT010000130.1:0-51841 GCA_030563985.1 Geotrichum restrictum
TGCGCGCTTGTCGTTGACTGCACTGCACATCCCAGAACGCCCTAGCCCACGCTCATGGAACATGTATGTTGGGACGTCGTGGTAACTCGTTGGCTCCTCTTGCACGGTATGCGTCTAGAGCAACAACACGACTGCAACTACTCTTACTGACTGAACTATTCGTGCCGAGCACTAGTTAAGGTCCTATTATTCAAAGGGTGTCTACGGGGATCTAGCAAAACACTCCTCCTTTCAAGAAAGATTGAATTTAGCTTGTTTTTACTATCGTTACTTCTTAAGACTTAAACTCAAGCTTAGTACTCAGTACCAGACTAAATTGGAGGTCATCCTGACACTATGTTGTTTGTTGTTTGTTGTTTTTATTAGATCGTCTGCTCATGAACTTTCGTAAGGTTCAGAGCAAAGTTGCAGAGAAGAGTTGCAGAATTCAATTCTCAAGAAGAAAAGACCGATCCATAAAACAGGTTTCACCGCTTCAGACAGTTGTACATTCCATGGCTGGATTATATACAGTACGTAGTCTATTCATTCAGTCTTTTTAAACGATACATCTGAACCATCTGAAGATTCTGAATCCTCGAGATCTACGTAGTGACTCTAGTCTAGGACGTCTGAAGTCTGACCGTTCGCTAGTCTAGTCTACGCGTTGTTGAAGATCTCGTTAATTAAGCTCATAAAGCGTGCATTTCATTCGTTTGAACGACTCTTGGCAACGCGTTCAAGCTATGACACTGCAGGGCTGGGATTGAGATGCCGATTACTAATACAGTACACTGAGTACAGTACAGTACAGTATTTATATTTGGCAGTTCTGCTGTTCATGCCACTTCATGCCACTTCATGCCACTTCATGCCACTTCATGCCACTTCATGCCACTTCATGCCACTTCATGCCACTTCATGGTAAGAACTACTAAGAACTACTAAGAAGAGTGAGTTAACGCCGTGAAATTTGAAATTTCAAAAAGTATTTTATTCAAAATATACGTAGACTACTGTACTCAGTTACTGTGCAGTAGTAATATTATTAACATGCATGTAACTTTAATTTAAAGCACTCATTATTAATGCCACTCACACAGTGTTACTAAGCACCATAGTGGAAAGCCTGCATTCCAAAAAGCTTAGCATTGTACCAACCCATGAATAGCACTATAGACAGGTCTATTTTTATTTTTACAGTATTTTCATTTTTATGAGTCTGAGTCTGAGTCTCTAATCAAAGTCCCTGAATTTCATGAGTCTCATCCTCTCATGCTCCACCCTCTTAATTAATACCGTTGTAACCAGTTTACTACAGCCACCAGCGGCCCACAACCAAAGAATTCACGTCAGTAAAAGACCTTTTTCTTTTCTATTCACCTCTACCGCTACAATTTTATTTTTATTTTACTGATACCAAATATGAAAATATGAAAATATTTCTCTGACCAGTTCTTCTCTAGTTTTTTTATTACAGTATAATAATAATACAGTATTACTTCTAGTCACTGCTGGCCTAGAATATAGTCTATTCAATTCCTCAACTACAACTATTCCTTCGACCTCTTACAATCAAATCGACTTTATCCTCGACAGCACAAATACCTACTGCTGGGCAACAAAAATACTCTCTTTGCTCTCACAATGAGATACATTCGCGCTTCCTACTTGCTGCCCGTTGTAGCTATAGCCATATTCCTAGTTTTCACCCTTCCTTTCTTCTCCTATTCCTACAACCACCACCTCACCCTAGGTGCTGCACGCCTTAGAGATTCCCTTTCCGCTTACATCCCTACCTATGCCTTTCGCACGTCTGCCTCTCAAAGAGCAAGCGTAAATCCTTTCGACCTTGTCTCAATCAAAAAGACACGCAAATATGCCATCACCTCGTCTGTCCAAACCGCCTCCTTTGCCGGATTGGCTCTCAACTTGGCTTACAGCCTTCAGAAGTACAATGACATAGAAGCCCTCGATGCTGAAATGATTCTTCTCGTCCGCACAGAAGGTGAAGATGGCGTTTCTGCTGAAAATATCACCAAATTTGAAAAAGTAGGCTGGAAAGTCCAGGTTGCTGAAGAACTGGAATTTGAAAATGTAGACAATGGAGACATCCGTTCATGGCACAGGCATAACCTCAACAAGCTTCACATCTGGACATGGACACAATACGAGAAAATTGTCTTCATTGACGCCGACGTGCTTTGCAAAGGGTCCATTAGTGAACTCTTCCAAGTCCCTGGCGATCTTGCTGCCGCCCCAGACGTTTGGTGGAACGTCCTCATTGATAATCGATTCAACTCGGGAGTTATTGTTCTTCGCCCCAATCTAGAAGAGTTTCGCTCGCTGTTTAAAGCCGTATCAGATCCCGAAATGCACTCTCCTAACGACGCCGACCAAGCCTTTCTCAACAATTACTACAAGTTTAGGTATTTTGGCCTCCCATACAAGTACAACTTCAATCTTGTGATGCTCCAACATCACAGGGCCGAGTGGGATCTGCTATGGGAAGAGGCAGTCTTTGTGCACTTTACAATACGAAAACCCTCACCCACAAACCATTGTGAGCGAGACTGCGACGAATGGCAGGTGCTGGAGTGGTATTCCATGGTTTACCAGGAAATGATGACTTACTACGGCTTTACTGATATTCCAATTCTTGGTTAATTTCGTTTTTGTATTATTTCCAAAATATACCTGTTATTTATCACCATCTTACCGCCATTTCAGCACGGTTGATGGAGTTGTAAAAAGTACCTGCCGTTGTACAATGATTAGACTGATCTCCTAGGTATTCTCCAATGGGTATTCTCCAATAGGTATTCCCCAATAGGTATTCCCCAATAGGTATTCCCCCCAATTGCTAGTCTACACAAGATAGCCTACAGGCCCTACACGGCCCTACAGAAGCACAAACTCCAATAAAAAACCGTGAATAACCGTTGACATAAGGCGATATCTTTCCAATTACAGTAATGGCAAAATCAGACGCTTCACACCTTACCCTGAAATGCCGTACATAGCAATTACATATACAGTACTGTACACCAAGAAATGGCGCTAAATCTTGTAATTTCCGCTACTACTTGAAATATCCTCCACAGGTCAGTTCCTTTTCTTCCATGCTATTTAGATCTTCCTTTCGACTGAGTTTCTTGACTTCCAAAACACGCGTTACGAACCTTTATTCTACCAAGCGACTATTTCATTTCGCGACCCAATTCAACATGCCTGCTTCTTTATTTGAGTCGAAGAGGCCGGCTTCTTCCCCCGAATACGACCCTTCAACTCTTTCCAACTATCTGTCATTCGATGTCAAACACACGGACTTGAAGTATCGTGTGGATTGGCCGAAGCGCCAGCTGTTTGGTCAGGTCGATTACAAACTCAATGTCAAAAAGAGTCTGAACCAGCTTCCGCAAGAAATCATTCTCGATACTTCTTTCTTGAATGTTGTAGGAGCCAAGATTGATGGCGTTGACGTTGACTTTGACAACACTACTCCCAGAGTTGAGCCCTTGGGCAATTCCCTCAAAGTTGACTTTTCCAAGGCCACCAAGGATGATTTTGTGTTATCTCTGACTTTCAACACTACTGAAAAAGTCACTGCCTTGCAATGGCTGGAACCTGAGCAAACAGCCAGCAAGAAAGCTCCTTACCTGTTTTCGCAATGCCAGGCAATTCATGCCAGATCCCTTTATCCTTGTTTTGATACTCCTTCAGTAAAGACTCCAATTCATACTACCATCTCCTCAATTTACCCTACAGTGGCTAGTGGTAACATTCTTCCACCTTCCTCTAAGTCAACTGAATCTTTTGCTGACACTGATACGACATACGAATTTCAGCAGGACATTCCTATTCCTTCGTATCTGTTTGCTATTGCTTCTGGCGATCTAGTAAGTGCCTCAATTGGTCCTCGTTCTCTGGTCTACAGTGAACCTCCCAACATTGATGCCTGCCAGTATGAATTTGAGGCCGACACTGAAAAGTTCATTGAGACCGCCGAGAACATTGTGTTTCCTTACGAATGGAAGACCTACAATGTCCTTGTCCTCCCTCCCTCTTTTCCTTATGGTGGAATGGAGAACCCTAATATTACATTTGCTACTCCCACACTGATCTCGGGCGACCGTCAAAATGTCGATGTTATTGCTCATGAGCTTGCCCACTCGTGGAGTGGTAACCTCGTTACAAACTGCTCTTGGGAACATTTCTGGCTGAACGAAGGATGGACTGTTTACCTCGAGCGTAGAATTGTGGGTGCCGTTCATGGCGAGGCTCACCGTCATTTTTCCGCGATTATTGGCTGGAATGACCTGCAGAGTTCTATTAACGTCATGTCACCCTCTGCTCGCGAACAGTACTCTCGCTTGATTGTTCACTTGAAGGAACAACAGGATCCTGATGACGCCTTTTCAAGTGTCCCTTATGAGAAGGGATTCAACTTGCTTTTCCACCTTGAAACAATTTTGGGAGGTAAGGAAGTGTTTGATCCATTCATTCCTCACTATTTTGGCAAGTTCAAGAAACAATCTCTTGACACTTATCAGTTTAGAGACACTTTGTACGATTTCTTTTACGACAAGCGTGAAATTCTTGATTCTGTTGACTGGGATACTTGGTTCTATGCCCCTGGTATGCCCCCCGTCACCCCTAATTTTGACACCAGTCTTGCTGATGTGTGTTACGATCTGAGCAAGAAGTGGGTGGAATCCGTGTCATCTGCTCCTGCGGCGTCATCTGTTGAATACTTCAAGAACATTTTTTCCTTGAGGGATATTGATGACTGGACTTCTACCCAATTTGTTTTGTTTCTTGACACTTTGAATGAAGCTAAACCTACTGATTCATTCAAGTGGAGTGATGAGCCCGCCAGCACTGCAATAAACGCTTTGGGCCAGATATACAAGTTCCCTACTTCTTCCAACCCTGAGGTCATATCCAGATGGTACACCATTGCTGTTTCTGCTAGATTAGGATCTACTACTTATGATGCTCTTGCTCTCTGGCTGGGTACTGTGGGACGCATGAAGTTTGTTCGCCCTGGCTTCCGATACTTGAGTGCTGTTGACAAGGAGTTGGCAATTGCTACTTTCCGTGAACACGAGTTTTTCTACCACCCCATCTGCCGGTCCATGGTTGCCAAGGACCTTGGGCTGAATTAGTAGTGTTTTCTTAATATTATTATAGTTATGTTTAAATTTACAGTATAGCTTATACGTATATTATGGTCTACAGGAACACACTTCGGATAAAGTTATCTCGAGCCTGTCCAAAAGTACTGCCTATACGTCAGTGGTTCCGTGCTGAAAGTTTCGCAAGCCTCAGATTTTCAGGTCTGAAAATTAAAGACCCCATTTTTAACAACATTTTAATTTTTTCCACCACCAAAATTCAAATACTTGAACCATCATCAGCCCCCCCTTCAACTCTTGATTTACATCATCTTTACCTGCTGAACAACGTTAAAAGTTCATCATTTTCATTATAGAAGCATACCAAAAAGCTCCCTTAAAAAGTCCTTGTCGTTTTATTTTTTTCCACTTCATTTATTACCTGCCCTCTTTGACACCCGCAACCATCAAAATCTCCATCAGTCAACACCTGCGCACGTCAAGCCTTTGCCAACATCTCCGATCAGCTTGTAGACGCATAATCTAAAAAGCCATTTAAACTCAGCAGTCATTCGCCCTTTAAATCGCCTAGATTACCTTCAAACTTGACATTTGCCTCATTTCTTTTCTTTTGGTACAGCGGATCAGTCAAATTCATCATTGCACAACTTCCCTTCATCTGTATCGCTCCTTTCGCTGGGTTTTAACTTATGACCACTTTTAACGTCACGCCCTCATACGACGGCTCCTCTGCCGAATACTCTGCCGATGCTCCTCCTCCTGCCTATACCAATGGCGTCGCTGCGCAGAAAGCACAAGATGTTCAACCTCAAAAGCAGCAGGAGACTGTAGTAGAGTCTGGAAACTCCGCCGGTTTGCAGCCAAACGAAGTTCAGGACATTTCCTGGGCTTTTGTCCAGCAGTACTACACACACGTCAACAAGAGCCCCGAGAAGCTTCATCTTTTTTACAACAAAAACTCCACTGCCATTCACGGCATTGAGACTGGCGGCGGCACTCCTAGCGTCGGCCAGCCTGAAATTTTCAAGCTTCTCAGCAAGCACGACTTCAAGAACTGCAAGGTCATGGTCTCTAACATCGACTGTCAGAAGACCTTAGCAGACGGAGTTTTAGTTCAAGTCATTGGTGAGATGGCGAATGAGGGAGAGCCTTCTCAGAAGTTTGTTCAAACCATTCTTTTGGCTCCACAGAACCACGGCTACTACGTTCTCAACGACATTCTCAGATTCCTCAAGGAGGACGCCCCTGAGGACGATCAAAGCGATTATACCGTGGATACGCCCGAGTCTCAGTCCAATGAGTCTGAACAGGCCGAGAAAGAAGAGGCTGTCGCGTCTTCTTCTGTCAAGGTTGAACCTGTTGCCTCTACTGAGCCTGTCGCTTCTTCTGCCATTTCTGAGGCGAATTCTGAATCACATGTTTTTTCTCGTCATTCCGAGAGAATTAAGAGAGCTCAACCTGCGGAGTCTGTTGCTTCTGATTCTTCCGTTACTGCTGGTTCCTCAGATGCTCCTCTGTCTGAAACATCTGGAGAGAAGGAATATGAGAAGGCGAATGCTTTTCTTGATGGCCAGAGTTCTGCGAAGGCTAATGGGTCTACTAGTGAGAGCACTGAGAAGGTTACTGGCTCTGTCCAGCAGGCCGAAAAGGTTTCAACTCCTGCTGCCGTCGTTGCCCCTGTCACTTCTGCTGCACCTTCTGCCCCAGCTACCTCTTCTGCCCCTTCTGCACATGTTGCTCCTTCTGCTCCTGCTCCTGCTGCCTCTGTTACTCCTGCTTTGCCTACTACCCCCATGTCTTGGGCCGCCCGTGCTGCCGTCAAGCCCGCTGCTTCGACTACTACCCCGGTCACTGCTGCAGCCCCCGCTGCTCCTGTTAGCGCACCTTCTCCCGCCCCCTCTGCTGCGTCATCTGTCAGTGCTACACCCGTTGCTGCTGTCGCTGCCGTTGTTGAGAAACAACTCAAGACCCCAAGCACTCCTACTACTGCCAGCGCCGTCAATGCTGCTGCTAGTGGCCACCGCCGTGGTCCCAAGGAATACTTTTCTGCCTACATTAAGCATGTTACGGGTTCTGTAAACGAGGCTCAGCTCAAGCAAGCTCTGCAGCTAATTGGAAATGTCACACACTTTGAGGTGTCTCGCCCTAAGAACTGCGCATTCGTTGATTTTGTTGATTTGCCTACTCTGAAGGCCGCTTTGGCTGTTCATGAGCTTAAGGTTGGCAACAACACCGTTCTTGTCGAAGAACGCAAGCGTGGAGGTGCCAAGAAAAATAGTGGTAACGGTAATGGCTCAAGCAGCAACGGTGGTAGCAACGGCTACTATGGTGGACGACGAGCCAACAATAACAATAAGAAGGGACCTCGCCCCCAACAATAAGCTAATGAAGAAGGAATGTGAACAAAAAAGAAAAAAAAACACAGGAAGGATGGGTGAGTGAGTGGGAGATCAAGAGAATGCGAATGAGAAGAGAACTAGTACATATGGAAGAATATGGTTCCTGAAAAGAAAGAAAATGTATGAAACGGATAATAAGTAATATAATCGGTTAACGGGAACTTTTTGCTTGGGGGGAATGCTTCATTGTGTCGTATGTATGGATCCTTGGAGTCATGTATCATGGGTCTTGATATCTACGGTCAAGCCTTGTGATGATAATGAGAATAAGAATGAATTGTTTGCGAATATTATCAACTTGAGGTGAGTAGTTTACATTGACCATATAAGAAATAGCGAAATACGTAGTGTTACAAACATGAATGAAGCCAATTATCATACAGTACTATAGTATATGGTAATTAAATCGGCAACAGAACTTGAAAACGAGTCCAGGAACGTAGCAACAATCAACAATCAACCAATAGAAATATTGCTTCCTATAGAGACACCTCCTGATCCAACAACTGGCTTCAGCCATTGCACCTGATTCCTATTGAATACATTCCATGGGGGTACAACAATGACAATTGCTGCAATACAGCTTAAAAGCGAGACGTAAAAGGCAGCGAGTATGCTTCCTGTGAGGAATCCTGCTAGCACAGTAAGGACCCCGCCAAATGTGAGAATCTGAAAGTAAAGCCTGTCTGCTAACCTTTGACCTTCAAAGTCCTACATGATTGATTTGTTAGACTAGAAAGAATAGGAAAAGAGGAAAAGAGGAAAAGAGGACTTACAATGGTTCCTTGTGCAAATGATTGCAGAGTATCCATTGTGTGGTATATATGAGTTGAGTGCTGGAGACTGAAGAGACTGAAGAGACTGAAGACTGAAGATGAAATAAGTGTTGAAAATGGCTCTGAAGCTGATGAAGAAGGACAGATATCGCATAGACCAGTTACAGTGTGTATGTAAGCACATATCACGTGTTGGGATGAATTCGATCGAACGAACGAACGAACGATCGCTCGTTCGTTAAAAACTTGAATCAATAAAATCGCAACAAAATAACTTATTCTTCAGGACCAGGAACAATAGACCTTTTACAAGCTATCAAAGACGTAAATATGGCCTGTGCTATGCTAACTGACCATTGGACATACTGACACAGGCTTCTTAGTTGATATAGTAGATCAGAATCAGAATCAGAATCAGAATCAGAATCAGATAATGATGAAGCTGGTAGCTTACTATATATTACTGTAGTTTCAACGTGTAAAATTCAAGGGTCTCAGTCGTAACTTACATGAGCCTAGGCAAGTACTGCAGTCAGTAATATTATTGTGGATTCGAACACGATACGTACGTAGTCTAAATAGCAATTGCCCACTGTGCTGTACTGTGCTGTACTGTACTTGGGTGAGTTGGGTGAGTTGGGTGAGTTGAGTGCGGTTTGTTTGCTCTTTAACTCGTCTAAGCTTCCACTACTCCTAAACCTTTTTTTGATTTTTTGATTTTTTGATTTTTTTGATTTTTAAAAGAAAACCTCATCCAGTCACAACCCTTCTTCTTCTTCTTCTTCTTCTTCTTCTTCTTTTATTTCCTGTTCTCCCTCCTCATATTCTTCATCTTTAGCACAGCTCTCTGTCTTCCTCTTCCTCCTCCTCCTCCTCCTCCTCTTCCTCCTCCTCCTCTTCTTGTACACTTTTTACTAAAAACACTCTCTCTATTTGTTGCTCACTTCCAACAACTGGTCCCAGTTTATTCCCTATTTTACCCACTGCCTCCTTCTTTACAAATCCACTTCTCTACAAAACCCACTTCTAATTCTTCATTGTACCCTCCTCCTTCTCCATATCCATATCCTCCTCCTTCGTCTCTGGAATGATCTCGACACTCAATTCCTAATTAATTGTCTTTTTCCAGTTGCCAATTCAGGATACCACTAATTCATTCGAGTTAATTATTCTGCTTCAACCTTCCTTTCCCTTCCCTTCCACCCTCCTGCCATATCAACCCCAATTGCAATTGCAATCGCAATTGATACCTCTTCCTTATCATGCCAATGGCCTCCAAGGTATTCTCTGGCATACAGCCCCAAGCGGTCCATGCCGACCCAATTGAGTCCCCTGTGTCTCAGTCTCAGTCTCATTCCCATGCTTTTGCGCCATCGCTCTCTGGCCGCACTACTCCCTGGAATGACAACGCTTCTCCATCTTCCCACGATATAACCAGCCCCACTGCTACCACCACTGCCAATACCACTGTCTCCTCAAGTGCTACATTTGCCTCCCCTGTTATTTTGGACTCCTCCAAAACCTCCGAACTGCAAAACACAAGCATCAGCAACTACTCCTTCAACACTCCCCCAGACCACTACAATGTTGTGATTAAAAATGTAAGCAACAACACTCGACCGGTCGTTCATTATTAGCAACCCTTACTAACAGACTCACTTTTAGCTCCCTCCATCCACTCAGTGGAAAGATATTCGTGATCTCATAAAATCAAAGCTTCCAAATACCACCATCGTTAAAACTTTTGTTCTCTCTCCAGGTGTGGGTTCCATCACCATAAAAGGCTTTCAAAACGCAGAGGCCCTTACTCAAACCTTTTCAAACTATAGGCACCCTTCAGGTAACATTTTATTTGCCCATATCAGCAGTCCAGGTCATTCGGTCTCATCCCCCAACCTACATCCTGTTGCTTCATCGCCTCTTCCTGTCTCTTCTGCTCTCATCCCTCCAATGGTGTCTCAATTGAATCCCAACTTTCTCGTCCCTCACTTACAATCCCTCTCTCTTCATCAAGTGTCTTCTGCTCCTTCTACGCCTGCCATGCAGCATTCTAACATGATGCCAATGATAGCAATGTCTCCTCCTGAGAATCAGTATATGCAGCTCTCTTTCCCCCAGCATCCTCACGATCCACATGCCCAGCATGTATATCCGGGTCCTCCACCTCATTTCCAGCTTGGTAGCCCTCCTACTTATATGCCGCCGTTGGCCTCCAATTTTTCCATGTCGCCCCCAATGCAATCCCCCGAGTATTGGATGCATCAGCAACCTCCTCCGTTTTATCCCGCCAATTATCCCATATATGGACCGCCCCATCCTCAAAATATTCACACTTTGCATCGAAACTTTAATGGAAGACCAAGGGGCTTTAGCTTGAACCAGAAACGACCAAATGATTCTACGTTTTACAACCAGCAGCAACCCTTTGATCCAAACTACCGCCGCCGTGGACCTTCGTACCCCAACGCCGGCCGTGCGTCTAACATAGACAACCGGTTGTTCATTGGAAATATTCCGTATACTACTAAATGGCATGATCTTAAAGATTTTCTGCGGACTGCTGGGGAAATATCTCGTGTCGAGATTCAGGACAACCCAGACGGCCGTCCCAAGGGATTTGCTATTGCTACTTTCCACACACCAGAATCTGCAATGAATGCAATTGAGCAATTTAACGGTGTCGTATTTGAAGGCCGTGAACTCACTGTGCGGTTTGACAGGTTTAACCAGTATGCTCAAAAGGGGCCTCCTCACACATACTACTACAACAGTGGTCAAGGTACACCGAGCCGAACCCGCCTAACTAACATCGATGGCAGACCCTCGTAGGGCTATTTATATAAATGACCTAAAAGTCACATAAATGATATACCATTCAGAAAAAAAAATAAAGAAACCTACTAATCTAGTCTAGTTATACTGCAATTACAACATGTTTGAATCCTTCGCCAATTGCCTTTGAAAACTCTTCATTCTTGTGAGGAAACAAGTTGAGCACATAGGAAGTTGATTCCCAAGACTCTTTAGTGTCACAAGAGATCAACCGATTGTATAACTTTTCCGACAGCTGCTTAATGTATCTCTCTTTATCCACGAGGGGAGTCAAGAACTTGAAGATGCGGTTAAACGAGGGCTGTTCGAGATTGTCGTCATGCGAGAGCGCCGAGAAGATGTCGATAAAACTATTATATATTGCATTATCTTTTGTCGAAAGCTCCAAAAAGAACATGCGAGCTAGGTCTGCAATCCGGTGGTCAGGATCCTCCAAGCATTTTGCCATTTCGCCCAAATGTTCCTTCACCTTGACCTGACCTGCCAGAATAAGGAAAGTAAGTGTCATGAGACAAGTTCGTTGTACCATGGGGGTTTGGTCATGCAGGCGTTTATACAAAAACTCAGTGTTATCGTCCATAATGTGGTTGAAGGACACCGCAATGTCGCCAAGCGCCAATACGGCGTTGGACCTAATTATGGGATCGTCAAACCTGTCCAACATGGTCATGAGAATAGGTAAATTGTCTTCACAGTACCTTGAGCTGACACACATGAACTTTGCAAGACACAGCATACCTGCAATGTTGACGACGTCGCTTCGTTTCCCCTCGAGTATGTCGCGCCCTAAGGCGCTAACCATGGGCCCGAATTTGGCAAGAATGGAGTTTTCTCCGTATAGCATTTCGCGCTCGCGAATGTAGGCAACTGCTTCGGAGAAATCGTCTTCGGATGTGCCGCCCCCGATTAGTTCCATGTCGTTGTCGTTTTGTTCGGCCTCGGTTAGGGTGGGTGCATTTTTTGATGACGATGATGATGATGATGGTACTTCGGTTCCTGTTGCTGCTTTGGCTGCTCGTTCTCCTTCCATTTTGAATCGTTTGAATTGGAGTTCGCATCGTTCGAGGTACACGATTGTCTTAAGGGCAACGTGGCCTACAATGAACAGCAGCTGACTGAGTGCGGCATCTCCATTTTCTGGAGATGTTGAACCTTCTTCGTTAAAAAAGACTTGTGTTGTTTTCAGTCGAACCAATGCCGACATGACTTCGTCTGGCGTTTCACAAATATCGTATACAGCGTTGATGGCTTGTTCCGCTACACCAAACCACTCAATGGTTCCTGAGTTTAGCATGATCAAGCCTGCCAGACGCTGGATTGCTTCATGACTGCTTGGGAATCGCTTGACAGCCGTTGCCGTTTCCTTTTTATTCTTGCTTGACGAGTTGTTGTCACGCCATTCGTTCTCAGGGACGGTATGCTGCAGCGCTATACACGAATACTTGGCCAACCCCATATCTTGTCTACCTTGCTCCCCGAGCCCAATCTTGATAAGTGAGTCAATTCCTGTCACTGCAATTTCATGATCAGCCCGCGCCAGCATGCCCAAAATAATAATGGACCCGCGACGTTGGGACCGCGAAAACTCTTTAGCAGAGTACCCGTAGATTTTCCACAAGGTGTCAATGACGCCGCTAGAAATAAGCGGTTGCTGGTCGTTGGCGGAAGGTACCATGGCAAGGCAGAGAAGTCGTTCCAAGGATGTGATTTCAGCAAGCGTGGCACCGTATGTCAGCGAAATTAGGGAGCGCGCAATCAGCATGTTTGCTTCTGTACTAGATACTCCTGACGGGGCATCAAAGAACAACGCTTTGTAGCATGATATTAAGTGACTTTGGATGGCCTGAGCTTCGTCATTGTTACCCTTGGCCCACACAAGGTGAATCATGGACCGCACACCATGACGGGCGACTTCAATTCCATAGGCGTCAGCCAAAACAAACAAGTCCATAGAATCGATAATTTCACTCTTGTTTTTGGAGTTTAGCAACTGTTGAACATACCCGATTCCCTCGTGCACTTTGACAATGAAGACAATTGCTTCATGGTAGTATTTTAGTGTCAGTTGTAATCGATTGATAGTATCTGAGGTTTCCGGGACAGCTGGGGTAGTATTATTTCCTTGTATCACTTCTTCTTGTGCATCGTCTGCTTCTGAAATATCATCCAGCATGTTTACGTCGAGATTATTTTGGGTTGGTTCTTCTTGTGGAGGCAAGACGGTATCAAGCTCGGCCTGAATCAAGTCTCGACGCTGTTCCCACTCTGAGAGAACCAACTGTGTGCCATGAAGTAAGCCAAATGGATGCGTTGATATTAAACGAGAAAGCAGCTTGATGGCATTACGTCGTGCTAACGAAGACTTGTCCCTTAGAGCCTGCACTGCAAGTTCTGTCATGTGGGCTCTTCGTTTCGTAAACTTGAAGTCGAGTTCAGATATGTTTGTTAGTGCTTGCAAGGCACGGCATCGACAGTAAGGATTTGTGTCAAGGACACGCTCTTCAAGGAGATCAAATAAGCTCTGAATCTGTGAGTTGTGTCTTTCAAGATCTTCTTCAGTTTTGGAAATATCGAGAAGAACGTTTCCCGTGGCTTCAATGATTGCGCATCGCAGAGTAAAAGATTCACTATCGAGAAACTTAACAATCATGGAGAACTGTTTCAGCAGCAGAAGAGGTGAAATTTGCGATAGCCGTATGATGAATGCCGACACAAGCTTAGGGCCCTTGGTATCATTTGCATTAAAAGTACGTGAGCTGACTTCTTTTAGAATTTCTTCCGTTAGATGAGAGTGATCATACTGCTCGTAGAGAATTTGCAGAAGCTCAGCAAGGTTTTCGGGTAAATGGTCAAAGTAAATCAAGAATTGAAGTAGCGAGGTTTGCACGTTGCTCTGCTGCTGGTGATTCTTGACGGCCAGACAAATGCACTTGAAAAGGTGCATTCTGAGTGAAACAGTCTTCATTATTTGTTCTGACTCCATAAACATGTAAACAGGCTTCAAGAACAGCCCAAGGAGCAGGTCGCGCTCTGAAGTTGTATTATACAGCCTTCCCAAGTTGACTATGCTGAGCACACTACACACGGTTTCGAGAGCATTTTGAACGGTTGCTATAACTTGATGAGCAGGATTCGATTTTCTGCGCGAGTTTGAATTTGTCTTTTGAGCTGTTTTGAAGGTATGATTAATGACTCTTTCGAGGTTCATGAGCGTCCAATGAAGCAAAAACGCATTGCGAGAGAGACCGCTTTTGAGGAAGGCAAAGCCTGATGCGTCTTCAGAGTTGAGTGTGGACTCTACAAGGCGAGTTTGAGCTGTCACACTGGATAGTATTAGATCGAGAATGCGGTCTTGGTCGCGCGGAGGGGTATCATGGTAAGAACTGTGGTTGTGTCAGCATAGCAAAACAGATCAGAGCAGAGGTACATCGTATTAAGAGACAGGAAAAAAACTTACTAGAGAAGAAACATGGCTGAATCAAAACATTTCTCATTGTTAATGGACTCTGGTGATATGGCAAGCTTGTCTGTAAGGTCGTTCAAGACATTGTGAATATGAGCATGGTCAATGTCTGCGAGGTATGAGTCTTGAATGAGCTGCGAAGGGTCATTTTGGTATTCAGTGAGGACTTGAGAGAGACTGAAGTCTGAGTACTGGCTGTCATTGTCGTCCATAGGTGCGATTTGGGATTGGAGTTGGAGTTGGAGTTGGAGTTGGAAGTGTTTGAAGTTGTGGATTCAGAGGGAAAATCGTGTTGAGATCGCGTTCAAAGCGAATTCAAAATCAAATAAAAACAATAGAAATAAACAACAATATTGCCATGGCAACAGAAAGCAATACACGGCTGAGACATGCACTTTTGAAAAATGCATACTTTAAGTAAATCTCACGTGGTGCACTTTTGAAAAGTGCAGACCTATTGTATTTTTTTTAATATTACTGTAATTGTAATTGATCTGCCTATTTCTCTCTCTCCAACATCAGCACCATCATCGACACTATGAATACTGACACTAAAGATCCACCAGCAATCCCAAAACCACCCATAAACAAGCATCTCAAGGCCATTGTGGATATTGGATCCAATGGTATGCGCTTCAGCATCTCTTCTGTGGACCCCAAGCACGCCCGAATCTTTCCCTGTCTGTTCAAAGACAGAGCAGCTATCTCCATGTTTGATGCCCAGCATACTAAATCATCAGGCCTCTCTTCAAGGCAGTCCACTCTGCCGCCAAACAGTCTAGAAGATCCTACTGATATCAGGATTTTCCCTCAGAGGCTACGGGAGGAAATCCTGTCTTCCACCATGTCGCCGCTGTCGTCTGGTGATAATAGCCCGCCGTCGCCGCCTGACACGTTCCACGGTCGCGAATTGACAGAGCAGGAAGCAATTGCGGCAGCGGAAGCAGCTGTTGCTGACAAGAACGATATATCGGATACTGTTATCGAGGATGTGTGCAAGACTCTTGTGAGATTCAAGACTATTTGCGAGGACTTTCGAGTGGCAGACTCGAATGTGAGGGTCGTTGCTACTGAGGCGACGCGAGAAGCGCCCAATTCAAAGGAGTTTAGAGAAGCCATTTTGAAAGCGACAGGATGGCCAGTATCGTTGCTCAGCAAGAGTGAGGAGGCACGGTCAGGCGCGTACGGAGTGGCAAGCTCATTTTTTGAAATCCAGGGCTTGTTTATGGATCTGGGAGGAGGCAGCACGCAGCTGTCGTGGATTTCGTGTAAGGATGGAAATTTTAAAATGAGTGAGACCCCGGTTTCTCTTCCATATGGTGCGGCTACTCTAACCCGCCGGCTGCAGCGTAGTTCGCGTGCAGAGTTGTCGGCAGAAATCAAGGTGCGGTTGGCAGCTGCTGTCAAGACCATCAAGATTCCGGAAGAGTTGCAGAAGCAAGCGAACAAGACAGGTGGCTTCAAAATGTACGTTTCTGGTGGAGGGTTCCGTGGCTTGGGCCATTTGTTGCTTGCCCGTAATGAAAAAGGTGACCCATATCCTTTGCCCATCATCAATGGGTTTTCATGCAATTATGAGGATATTGTCAACTTGGTGGAAGACGAAGTCAAACCCTCCAGCAGCAACAGTGGCAGCGGCAGTGGCAAGAAAAAGATCTTTCGTGTCTCTGAGCG
The DNA here is from genome assembly GCA_030563985.1 of Geotrichum restrictum. Taxonomy (NCBI): domain Eukaryota; kingdom Fungi; phylum Ascomycota; class Dipodascomycetes; order Dipodascales; family Dipodascaceae; genus Geotrichum; species Geotrichum restrictum. Next base: position 16,262 of record JAJMKT010000130.1, read on the forward strand.
ACGCTCACAACAACTCCCCGCTGTAACACTTTTGGTAGGTGCAGCGCTCCAAGCATTTCCACAAATTCGCAAAGTTTTATTTTCACAAGGCGGTGTCCGGGAAGGGGTTCTTTTTCATGACTTGCCCAAAGAAATCCGAGTACAAGACCCGCTCTACGTTGCTACATCACCCTACGCTCCTATATGCGCAGCCCAATACATTGAAATCCTCCAACAAGCGCTACCAGAATGTACACCAAGCGTCATTCACCGTCGAATTGTGCCTTGCCTCGTTAACGTGGCATTTGTGCACTCCAGCTACCCGCGCGAGCTGCAGCCCATTTCGGCGCTCAATATTACGTCTACGGGGGTTGTGGCTGGTGCCGACGGGCTGTCGCACGAGGTGCGCGCGCTAATGGGGTTGGCGCTGTGCCAGCGGTGGGGTGGCGAGTTGCCGGACCCGAGGGCTCGCGATAACTTGATTTCTGTTGTTTCGCCGCCTAGTTTGGCGTGGTGGGCGCTGTATGTGGGCCATTTGATGCATGTTGTGGGTGGTGTGTTTCCTGGTGGCACGGTGCGTGGCGGTGACGGTGCGTCAAAACTTGGGCTGGTTATACATAAGAAGAAGGAGGGGGAGAAGGATAAGGAGAATTCGTTTCGATTGGGGATTACAGCTAGTAATAGTGATGCGCAGACGAGTGCACCCATGGTCAAGGCGCGAATTAATAGTTTGGAAAAGAGGCTTAAGAAGTTGACCAAGGAGTTTAAAGAGTTTGGACCCGGGTGCGGGTACAAGGTAAAGGTGGACGTTGAATGGATATAATGTGATGAATATGATGGATATGATGGATATGGTTGGTTATAATTGGTTGTAATTGGCATAAGCTATATAGTACTCTATATATATATATATATATATATATATAAATGAACAAGTCTAGAACAGAGTCCTTCAGTCTCTACAGAGTGAAGTCATACTTTTTAAACGCCTCTTTAAACACTTTACAATCCTCCTTCTCTTCGGCATCTGACTGCAAACACGCCCTCCAATCCACACGCTCCTGTAACCCCAAGACATCTGCAAGGACCTTACGACCAAACTGCAAATCAAAGTAAGTATCCTCAGGCAATTCAATAACAAAACAAGATGTGCTTTTTTCTGCTTCTCCTGATGATGGCCGAATGATCTGGACTCGAAAGTACTCAGTCTCATCGTCATCCAAGTCTCGTTCAATCATGCTCAATCCAGCCCGCTCAGCGTGGTCAATGAACTGCTTTTCGAGGTCACTGCTCAAATGGCCTGGAATGGCCATAACTTGAGTGTGTAAATGGATTCCTCGGGACCGACTGATATCGAACAAGACAGTGACAGTGCTGCTGCTGCTGCTGCTGCTGTCGTTGGTATCGAGTGAATCTCGAAACAGCTCGCTGAGTGCTATTGCGTATTTCCAGCGATCGAGTTCGACTGCAGCACGGTCAACGGCATCATTTGGGGATAGGACAGGGACATGCGCAATAGGGACAATCATGACATGTGTAGGAAGTTTTGACTGTGACTGTGACGGTTGTAGTGGTCCCTTTGTGAGTGAGAGGTAACATTTAGAAGATATGGAAGCGAGCAGGTGTTTGGCAAGATTTGGGTTTGATAGACACAAAAAACAGGTGTCGGGTCTGATAGGTTGATGTTGGTTCCGTCGTTTGGGGGCCCGGGTGTTGGGTGTCTCGTACGTACTGCGTTTATGTGAAAACCGGACATCGTCTATACTTGTCGCTTTTTGTAGCTGCTGTTTGTTACGGCCCAAGAATGGGTTACTAGTAGCATTAGCCGGGATCGTACCACCAGCACCAGAGGCCGAATACGGAACATCGATATTGAACGCGTAGTGCCATCGTACAGGGCCTCCAAATTTCGCCAACGAAATGAATCGAGTCACTCTTTTCCCATTATCATCATCATTATCACCATCACCATCATCACTAACGCGGAAAGGCAAACGTTCCCAGTACACGTTGGCATCCGCACTCGACACAAAATGATACCGAGGCTGAGCAGCCGCCATTACCGCACCCAAGTTGTCGCCGTAGGCCGCTGGCAATGGTAACTGCGGTTGTGGTGGCAGCTTGGGATCAGGGACATGGGTGAGCACGCCTGAGGGCCATTTATCCGTGATCAGGATATCCGACAATGGGAGCACAGCTGATGTTGACGAGCTAGCCTTGGCATTGAGGTCGGTTGCCCATGCCAGTTCGAGACCGTCAATGGTTTTCAGTGAACTTGGTTTTCCTGGAGTATGTGCGTAGACTGTCAAGTTTGGACATATTGTGTAAGAGCCTTCGGTGTCAAGGTTGTATGGTAACTGGTCTTTGGTGTCATCTGTAAGAATGATATAGGTAGGGAGGTTGACGATGGTTGTCGCGTCTTTGAGCTTTTCGAATGCTGGGGCATCCAACACTGCGCTGGTTGCCAGAAGGATCAGGAGATTGAAAGGACCGTTCTTACTGTTGTGAAGAGTGTTTCCTTTGGCCACTGCCAGGTCCAAGCTGGCATTGACATTGCCAAACACAAGACTACAAGAGAAGGTTAGAGGCTTGACTGCGTTTTTATCATCAAAGGACTTACATTTTGTACTTCATTATGGTGGTAAATTTTTCATTTTGGGATTTTTATTCAATAAATAGCCTTTTTTTTTTACAGTATTATTATTTCTTAACAGCGCCCACGTAGAGACCCTTACTGACTCGTCGGTCAGTCAACGCAGCAATAAGAGCAGCACCGACACCGCTTCCATCCTCAGCAGGAACAATCTTGATGGGATAGTTCTTTGGGTTCTTGATATCCCAGTCAAATATTTCCTTCAGAGCCTGAGCTCCACGCGCTCTAAAGTGTGGGTACTTGTTGAACACTGACCCATCAGCACCGGCATGAGCCTCCTTGAGACCAGTTTTTTTGCAAATGGCAGCAATTCCACAGGCAGAAAGACGAGCGGATCGGGTGCCAATGAGCTCAGCAAGTCTGCGAATCAGCTTGCGCTCAGGCTCAGTAGTCTTGAGGCCCAAGTCATTGAGAAATAACGTCTCCACCTCAGTCAAGTTCTCCCATGGATCCTCTTCAATCTGCGACAGGAACGAAGCGTCCATGCGATAGCTTTCTTCCAACTTTTCAATGTCTTTTCCCTCAAAGATAAAGCCCTCCTCGTGTAAATCAACCAAAACTAATCGTAGAATTTCGCCCAGGTAGAGCCCAGCAATCATCTTCTCAAAAGCTTGCTGGCCTGGACGAGGAGATGTCTTGTCAATAATAATATCCCAACTAGTCAAAGGTAGAATAGCGTGCTCATTGTCAAAAGCGCCCCATTCGCAATTAATGGCCATTTCATCTTCGGGGCCAACGTTATCTGGCATGCAGCCCTCGAGTTTAGGAATATTTTTCACTTTTTCGTAGTAGGCTGCGTTGCAGCCAGTGCCGAAAATGGCACCAATCTTAGTTTGGGGATCCACATAATTAGACGCACACAATGTTCCAGTAGTGTCGTTGATGATGGCAGTAACCTTGATGGGAACGTTCTTCTTTGCAAGTGCGGCGGTAAGTTGAGGAACGACATCATGGTCCTCGACCCCGTCAATGTCAAAACCCTTTGTCCATCTCTGCAGAATACCCTCGTTAATGGCGTTTTGGGTGCAAGGATAGGAGAAGGTAAAACCAAGACAGACATTGAGGTCACTTTGACTCGGGTGATTGGACGCAAGGAAACTTCCAAGGCAGTCAGCAATGTAGTCCCAGAGGTCATCACGAGTGCCAACTCTAATGTGCTCAGGCATGTGGTACTTGCTCTGGGTGACATCAAATCCACGCTCACCGTCGAGGGTGATTTCAGCCACGCGGAGATTGGTACCACCCATGTCGAGAGCAAGGTATGTGCCCTTTTCGGTGCCGTCGGGCCAATCCATGACCCAAGTGCAGTTCATTGGCTGAAACTTGTTAGAAGGGTATAATCAAAGAAAAGTAGGTGCTTATGATGCTTACAATGCTGCCACCTTCTTTTGAGAGGCCTTGAAGTGAAACGTTAGCAGGCGAATTTAATGGACATCTGACATCATGACATACCTTTGTCGAGCTCCACAATGAAATGGTCAGTAATTGCCTTGAGCTTTTCAGTGTCGACGGTAAAAAGGCGTTCGAGTTGTGCAATTTGTTCCAAAAGATCGCGGGGGACATCTGCCATAGATCCCTAATACCGTTAGATGTAACGTAAAAAATATTATTTCAAAAGTTGACATGCCTTACGAGAGGGAGGTTTACGAGGGCCTAAATTAACCATTATGAAAGAGCAAGAAGAAGGAAGGAGAAGAAGGAAGGAAATGAAGGAGATGAAGGCGATGAAGGCGATGAAGCAGGAGATGAAGAAGAGGAAGAGGAAGAGGAAAGAAAAGAAGAAGAAAAAAAAAGGAGCGAAAGTTCGCTATTTAAATGAATTCTGAATTTTAAAAAAACGGCCACTACCAGATCCAAAACTCTACGACGTAACAACGTTTAAAATGGCGGGGGAATGAATTTTTGACATGGAACAGGGAGGACCGGGGGATCTACCACAGACGTAGATTCTTCTCGATCACATTAATTCTACCCTACTTTTACCTTACCTCTACCCTACTCTACGCTACTGCACGTCACTAACTCTACCTTACACTGTGGTACATTTAAGTCTCTCGCCGCACACCAATCGATTGCAAAAGAAAATTGAAACGTGTTTCCTACATCCCTCTCACACATCACTACCATGAGCATCATCCACCCCCCTCAATACATTGAAGGCAACTCCTGTGGATACTGCAAAAGCACCAATTCGACTGGCAGCGGTCCACGGGAGGACAAACGAGAAGGCCGCATGTACTATTTCCACGCTGAAACCATGACTGTCGCTACGTACGGCAAACTGATGGACACTGGATTCCGGCGCAGTGGCATCATGCTGTACAAGCCCGATCTCCGTAACACATGCTGTCCTCAATACACAATCCGACTAGATGTGAACAAAGTACAGGTCAGCAAGGATCAGCGCAAGGTGTTGAGAAAGTTCAACCGATTTGCGTGCGGAGGTGAGTGCGGAGTGAGGCGAGACTCGTTTGACTTGCGCTATGAGGTGCATTTAGCGGATGGCGGAGGTAGTATTGAGGTAGAGCCACAAACTACAGCAAAAACTAGAGGTCGAGGAAAGTTTGAACCGCTCGTTTACAAGACATGCAGACCGGACTTTGAGGTTAAACTGTTATCGGCACAGTGTACTAGTGAAAAGTATGAGCTTTACAAGAAGTATCAGGTTGCAATTCACCACGAAAAACCTAAGGAACTATCGCGGGATGGGTTTGAAAGCTTTTTGTGTGCCAGTCCGTTTCCGGATCAGCCGGGTTCTGCGGACGACGAGGACGTTGCCGTAGAATTAGATTTTGAAAATGTCAAGCAGCAAGGCGGATTGGTGCATCAAGGATACTATTACAACGGCCAATTGATTGCTATGGCTGTTCTAGATGTTATTCCACAAAAGTGCGTCTCTGCAGTTTATTTCATGTGGGATCCATTATACAAATCGCTGGACCTTGGAAAGGTGGGTGCGCTAAGAGAGATTGTGCTGGCGCAAGATCTTGGAGTGCCATACTATTACTTGGGGTTTTACATTCCAGGATGCCCCAAGATGAAGTACAAGAGTGAGTATAAGCCCAGTGAATTGCTGGATCCCCAGTCGCTACCAGGCCGCCCTCAATGGTTTGATCTGGATAAGATGGAAAAGGCGCAAGACCAATGGCGATACGCTACAATGCTTGGGCCTCCGGCGATACCAGAGGAAGACCTTGGCATAGTGAAGCTTGACAAGGCCCATCCCACGCGATACTTTGCGTTACAACTACCAGGCGTAATTGCGAGCGACGAGGTTCTTGAGAGCGACATATGGAAGACCAAACTGTGTTTGACTTCAGGAGCGGACAACACGGTCCTCAAGTTGACGCTGAAGGAGCTGTACCAAGTGTATCCGTTAGAATCGCTTTTCAACATTGCAAAAGAGATGTGGGCTACGCTTGGTCCAATATCAGAGCAACTCAGTGTCCGCGTCCAGTAGGTGAAGAAACAAAAAAAAAAAAGTCTATCAGAGTGCAATGGAATTACTATAAGTTATGGTATATAAATAAAAGGTAAAAGGTCTAAAAATGCATTTAAACATCGCTAGTGATGGTAGCAATGTTGACGATTTCGCCAGGCTTGAACGGGGGAAGGCCAAGGTATGGGCAGCCGTCGCAGCGAAAAGCGTCGCCCAGGGCACAGGAGCCACAGCTACCACCAGTCTTGCCAGGGACGGTAAAGTCAATCTCTTCATCCATGTTTATTGTGACGACATTTTGCTTTGACAGTTGGGCCTCTTGCTCTTGAAGCTCTTGTTCCCTGAGGCCGCATGTGCAGTCTTTGCATGCCTTGCGTCGTTTTTTGCCGTCGGCAGGGGTGCATTTGAGCGGCAGGACTATTGGGGTAGAGAGGCTTGAGGTTATGAGTGTGTTTTCGTCGACTAGGTCGGTATCGTTATCATCGTCAAAGTCGTTTAGATCGCTCAGAGAAAGCTTGATGGGTGTAGGGGAGATTTTTTTAAATATGGGGAGCTTCTTTGGCTTTGCAGAGGGCGATTTTGCAAATGAGATGGAGGCTACAGAGTTTAGTTCAGGTTTGATGTATGAAGCCTTATCGTTTGCCTGGAGGAGGCCAGCCATGATTGCGTCCATGGTCTGAGCATTGAAGTCAAGAGCACCAGTTAGAACACCGCCGGGGACAAGGGCAGAGTGTAGCTTCTGAAGGGTATGTTGATTAAGGGTGATGATAGATGGGCTTTCAAAGTGAATGAGAGAAAAGAAGTCGTTTGGAAGAGAGACTTTGTCAGAGATGAGTCGATCTAGGACTTGTCTGTGGACATTTGTGAGTGAGGTAGTAGTGAACCTGTCGGTGAGTGCCTTGACCGCGTCAGGGTCCTGAACGATGTCAGCGGTGAGCACAACGAGAGTGTTTGAGGGATTAGTAGAAGCTGGCATTGTAAAGGATATGACAGTGTAATGAAGAGGAGGAAGAGGAAGAGTTGAATTGAAATAGAAATAGAAATAGAAATAGAAAGCAAGAAATAAAAAGAAGAAGAAGAAGAAGAAGGAAAAAAAAAAAAAAAAAGGATTTGAAATCAATTTTTTCGATTGGAAAAAGCTAATCATTACCTATTTGGGATTTGTGCATTGTTATTTGTAATATGCTTATAAATATGTAGTAATTAATTATTAATTATTAATTATTAATTATTAATTATTAGTCATAATTATAAATGTGTAGTAAGTGATTATTAATTGTTAGTCATAATTAGTAATATTTAATAATAACACATTAAATGCAACGAAATGAAAACGTAATAAAAAACGTTAAATGCAACAAAGATGAAACAATACTGGCCACTACTACGGTAATTAACAACTCCTGTGCTTAAATTTAAGACCTGTGAATATTGATTATGATGATTTACTGTAGTCTATTAGACTCTATTCAGCAGCAGCGTTAATTAAATACGTACTGGTACAGTACTGGTACAGTAAAAAAAAAATTAAAAAAATTACCATTAAAAAAAAAAAAACACCTCCAAACAAAACCCATCACAAGCCTTTTCAAAGCCCTTTGGAAGCTCTTTTTCATACTTCAACCCCCCTACAACCCCTTATAAATAAACATATACTCGGGATTATTCCTGACGCTCCTTCATTCGCGATTCTGTCTCAATCTACTACTCCTTCTCTTCTCCCGCCTCGTCCCTCGTCTTCCTCTTCATCATCTTCTTCTCCTTCATCTTCCTCCCCTTCATCTTTATCATTATCCTCGTCGCCTTCTTTTCCTCCAGCAATTCCACCCTACTCGTTTCCTCCTGTTCAGGCAGTTGTTCCTGCTGCCCTTAACGGCACTCCAGCTGCCACTCCAACTGTACCTTCTCCTTCTGTTGCCTCCACCACTGCTGCCACTACTACCACTCCCGCTGCTGCCGCCATAGAACCTATGGCGGCGAGCACCCCTGCTGACTCGCCAAGAAAGACTGTTACCCCCATCCCGATAAACCCAGATCTAGCTACCGTTCAAGCTCTTCTTGGTCCAGAGATAACTTCATGGAACTTTTCAGATGCATCACTCAGAGCTGCCCTCGAGCTAAGCGCTGAAAAGGAGCGCACTGCTCAGGAAATGTACAGACTGGAAACGCACAAACGCACTTCAGATCTCTTGGCCGATGCTGTTCGCTATAACATTCCTTCTTCTCTGCTCTCTATAATCTTCAACTCCGCTCCAGTTGATCTACCCGAAGGCACCTCTGTTCGCGACTATATCAGCAACCATCTGAACAATAACTCTCAAGAGCGATATCCCTCCCCTACGCAACAGCAACAGCAGCAGCAGCAGCAGCAGCAGCAGCAGCAGCAGCAGCAACAATTACAACAACAACGACAACAGCAGCAACAACAGCAGCAGCAACAACAACAACAACAGCATCAACAGCAGCTACAGTTTCAGGTGCAGTTTCAGCATCAACAACAACAACAACAACAACAACAACTCCCTCAATACCCTCAGCAAATACAACATCATGGCCACCAACGTAACCTCTCCCTCCCTCAACCCCCATTACAACAACAACAACAACAACAACAGCCACATCTACAACCCCAGCCTATGCCGCAAAAGTCTGCCAAGTTCAGACACCACGCCCACCACGCTTCAACCTCCGCCATTCCTGCCTCCTCCTCCTCCTCCTCTTCCTCCTCCTACTACGCCACTCCACGCGCCGCAGCGCCTGTCCATGTAGCATACCCAGTTCCCTCGCGCCCCGCATGGCAAAGCACGCCCACGTCGTACTTTCCACCCTCAAATTCTTCTTTGGCAAACCCTGGCTCTCCTACGACTTCTGTGCATCACATTATCCAGTTTCATCACTGGCAGCCTAACCAGCAAAAGCCCAGCTCGTCGTCGTCGCCTAAAAAGGACCAGGCGACGGCGCTTGTTGGTGATGATCAAACAGCCAAGAGGCGGCGGTCCCTGCCTCCCGATGAGCCGGCTCCCGGCTCGCGTCAGTCGTCACCGCCATCTGCCAATGTCAATGCTAACGGTGCTACAACAGGAACAGCAGTTGCAGGTTCTGCTCTTGCATCCGCTGCAGCACACGCGAAGCGACGAAACATGCATAGTCGAAACCAGTCCGAGACAAGTGTGATTCGGGGCGACATGTCAAAAATTTCATTGTCGGAAAGTAGCATACAGGAAGACAGTAATTCGGGGTTTGATTGCCTTGCTCAGGCAGCAGCTAATGAGGCTAAACGAATGGCATCTCCGGGGAAAGCTGTATCGGGAGAGCAGCAAGAGCAGGAGCAACGGTCGCATAAACAAAATGTAAACTTTATGATTTCTGAAGCAAAGTGAGCAAAGTAAGCGAGAGCTTCGAGAGCGCTAGGCAATAGACGGGTGGGTAATAGGCGGAAATTATTAGGGACACCATAGGACTGCAGGCTAGGCTATTGGTGAGACCATTGGCGAGGCCAATATACTCATATGGCACATAGACGAGTTTAGTAATTTAATCAAAGGTAATTGAGAATTTAAGTCATCGGTTGGGAGGTTTATTTTATCTAGTAGTAATAACCAAGTTCATTTTGGTTTTTTTACACCTCCTCCAACTATTGATTCATTTGAAATCACCGTCATGGGAGCCACTGTGTAAGTCACAACGATACCCCCAATTATACGCCAATTCTAACCCCGTTTTCATAGCCTTTATCTTGTGCTAGGAGCGTCTCCAAACACCATATCAGCCCTTTCTGACCTCGTTGTAAATCAAATCCCTACTTCAGTGTCCAAATGGATGTTTGAAATCAAACTTTACAGAGAAAAATCAACACCGTCTGCTTCACAGCAGCAGCAGCAGCAAGATATTCGATTTCTACATACGCTCACATTTTCTCAACACACGGGGGATATTGTGTGTCTTGTGAATGGGACTGGATCAGTCCTTGTAGGCCAGTTCGAGACTATCCTGGGGACCAAGTTGCAGAGCTTGTGGCAGCAGAGGCAGGTGGTAAAGGGTGAGGGGAGTGCGTATGAAATGAGTGGTGGAACAGGAACAGGAGGAGACTTGGAGAACTCGACGTATTGGATAAGGCTGGGAAATATGAATTTGCAAGGAACGTTTAAAGGTTTGGTGATTGAAATTGAGCATTCGAGTCCAAGTTTTTGGCCTGAGGATGGGCCTGCTCCTAGTGATGATTTGAACATGTCGCCAGTGTTTATGCAAATAAAGCATTTTGTTGACCAATTGAATCTGGTTCAAGCTGGAAGGCTTATTCTGGGGCCTCCGAAATATCTTCAGGCTCGTCCGTTTACAAAGGTAGAGACTGCCTGGCAATATGTAGAAGCGCTTCAAAATAGAATATAATTATATATATATATATATATCAGTCTGTCCTTTTTTTCTATATATGTTCATGTGTGCAACAGACCTACCAATGCAAATGAGAAAAACGATCCTGCTGTGAGCCCCAAAGATAGCGCAAGGGTCATGAAACTACCTGCCTGTTCCTTCTCGTGCGCATCCACAAACCCTCCTGCTTGCATCATGGCGCTGCTTCCCAAATGACCATTCGTAAACCCAAACAAGAAGTGAATCAGCAAGTACAAAACATCACTTTTGAACAAGCCGCCGCGGCCATTGTTGCCATTGTTGCCATTGATGTTGCAAAACAAGAAATAAGCCGGCACAAATAAGAACCGTGCAACCGCATAGTAAAGGAACTTTTTGGGAGGCACAATCCATGCGGCACGCCCACACACCAATCTGCCGGCAAAGTCACCGGCGTTCCAAATAAACAATGCAAACGGAATAAATACTTCAGGGGCAAACAGGACGGAGGAATTGGCGCTATGCAGGGGAAGGATTGTTTGTGAAAACACTGGGTACGCAAGTGTGACGGAAAATACAAGAAACACGGTTATTGCAGGGACTTTGAGCTTTTTGAATAGGCCAAATGGGCTCTTGGAAACTGCAAGGTCGTGACGAAGGATGTCGTCGGCTTCTTCATCTTCGTCAGTAGGTGATATGCTCTGATAATCGGCAGTAGCAGCAGCAGTAGTTTCTACGCCAAGTATGGTAGTTTCTCCGTGTAGCCGTACAGGTTCTCGTTTGATTATGACTGAAAACAAGGAAAATGCAGCGAGGGCAATGCTCGAGGCTACTAGAAAGTAGAAAAATGACGATTTGGACGATTTGGAGACAGGGGTAGGTTGCTGGCCGTTTTCCTCGCGTGCCTTTGCCGAGTGGATGGCCGAGATGGCAGTAAAGATGGAGACGATGGGAGGCAAAATTCCAGCGACAGATTGGCCCACCATGATTGCCTGTGTGTAGATGGGGTCAAAGAGGTTGACGATTGCAAAGGACCCGTTTTGGGCCAAGGAAGTGCCAATGGTGGCGATGAAAATGGATGCGAGCAGAAACACATAGTAGATTTTGGGGTCGGCGGAGGTCCCTGCGATGCAAGATAGGGCTAAGAGTAGGAATATGGACAAGATGATGAGCTCTCCAAGAGCTACGCGGGCAGAATAATTGGCAGGTTTTTTGTTTTTGACGAGAATGACAAAGATTGTTGTCGAAGTGATTGTTGAAATGGACATTAAGCTGCTGGAGATGCTCTCCTGAAGCATGGGGAAGGCATCAAAACGGAGGTGAAAGTAGGGTGAGGCGGATAAGAAGCAGTTCCAGGGCCAGAGGTAGGAAATGCCCACGATTAGAAAAGCAGCATATTCGAGTTTGTTGATGGAGTGTGGGCCATCAGTCATTGCAGAGAGAGGGAGTGGTGTTGTTGTTGTTGTTGTGGAGGTGTGGGGTGGGGTGGACAAGAGGTGGAGGAAAGGGAAAGGGAATTTAAAGGCAGAGATGGTGATGGACAAGGGAAAGAGGCAGAGAGATAAGGGAAAGATAGGGAAGAGAGTGGTAGAAAGTTAGGGTGGGCGTGGTGTAAAGTAGGAGGGGCTGTGGTAGATTATGAAGTGGGCAATTGGCATTGAAATGGCATTGAAATGGAGTATGGTACAGTATGGTACAGTACGTGTGGTATAAAATATTAATTTGTTTATCGTAGCCGTTGAGTCTGCATTATGTAATCGAAAAAAAAACGTTTTTTTTGTTTTTTGTTTTTTTTGTTTTTGGCTGCTTTTTACTATACTGTAGCATTATTATTATTATTATTATTATTATTATTATTATTATTATTATTATTAACATTATTATTATTAACATTATTATTATTATTATTAACTACAGTACTTTTTTTTTTTTTTTTTTTTTTTTTTTTTTTTTTTTTTTTTTTTTTTTTTTTTTTTTTTTTTTTTTTTTTTTTTTTTTTTTTTTTTTTTTTTTTTTTTTTTTTTTTTTTTTTTTTTTTTTTTTTTTTTTTTTTTTTTTCTCTCTTCCTCTTCCTCTTCCTCTTCTTCTTCCTCCTCCTCCTCTTCCTCTTCTTCTTCTTCTTCTTCTTCCTCTTCCCTTTCTCTCAAGACCCTTTTCTCAACGGCCTCAATTTATTTATTTCATTTTTTCATTTTCATTTTCATTTTCATTTTCATTTCTTTCTTCTTCTTCTTCTTCTTCTTCTTCTTCTTTTCTTTCTCTTTATTTATTTATTCTCTTCTTCTTCTTCTTCTCATCCCTCCTCCTACTACTACTCATCTTAACTCTTCCTCCCCACTCCGACCCACTCCTCCACCTGTCATGAAGAATGCCCATTATGTGGCCCTGTATTGGAGTCCCTCCATCCTAAACAACGCCTACCAATACAAATCACAATCATACTCTCCTTCCATCCTCTCAAAACCCCTCCACAACCCATCATCATCATCATCATCATCATCATCATCATCATCATCATCATCACCAAACAACTCCTCCTCCTCTCATCCACCCAATCACCCTCCCAATCACCACTCTCCAACAACTCAACCCAATAAACCCACCCCTTGCCTCAACAAGAACAACAACAACAACAACAACAACACCAAACAAATCCATCCTCTGCCTGAAAATGATTGTGTTGCCTTCACCTCTTCCTCCATACTATCCCGTTGTGGCTCTCTCTTCACATACTCAAACCCCAAAGACATTATCCTCCATGTCTACCAACTAGCCAATGCCTTTTCCTCCAATAAAACTCAAAATGATGCTGACTTGTGGACCTCTCATCCCGTTCTCATCATCATGGACCCCTCAAACACCCCAGAGCACTGCTCCATTGTTCGCTTCATCTCCTTTGTAGCCTTCAACTTTCCCTCCATCACTGCTGTCCTAGCCGATGATGCCGATACAACTCGCGCCTTAGCATCCATTAATGTAGACGGCTTTCATTCTCGTTCCTTTACTGAAGCAAACCTGGACGACCTACTACTCAAATCAGAGTGCCTATCTCGAAACATCTCGTCCTCAAGCACGCGATCTTCCTCATATCTGATATATCCTGTATCAAACGTTCCCCTACATGCTTCCGACCCCGTTCACAGCGAAAAACACCTCATAACCTTTCAAAAATCTCAACACCATGTCCAGTACTTTCTAGCTGCCCTTGAATCCTTTCATGAATCACATCTTTCAACTGCACATAAAGCCCTGCTAAACTCTTCCACAACAACTTTTAACAAAGTCGATTACCCGTCAATATTCAACCTCACTCCAGCTCAAATAGCCGCCGTTTTGAATATAATTGGTCAATGGGACTTTTACGCTCACAGCCTCAACTCTGATCAGCTACTCTATGCCTCCTTCTCCATCTTCAAATATGGTCTAAACTCTCCTGAAGTAGAAATGATGCGCATTGACGATTTAACTCTTTTGAAATTCCTTCTGCTTGTGCGCGATTCCTATCGCCCAAGTAATCCTTATCACAACTTTAGGCACGCAGTGGACGTTCTGCAAGCGACCTTTTATTTTCTTCTAAAGTTGCATGCCCTCCCGCCTATATCAGATTGCCAATTCAGCTCAACCGACACTGAGTCTATGGAGACTGTGCTCAGTCCTGTCGAAGCTCTAGCTATTTTGATTGTTGGTATCGGCCATGATATTGGCCATCCGGGGGTTACAAACATATTCCTTGTCAAATCACACGCCCCTATTGCGAATATTTTCAACAATAGAAGCGTCCTGGAATCCTTTCACTCAGCAGTCTTTACCGAAATCCTGAGCCGTTACTGGCCCAGCGCGCGAGACGTACCTATTTGCAGACTAATTGTCAAGTCGGTGCTCGCAACTGACATGGCTTTACATTTCGACTACATGGAAGAGGTCTCTGCAATCATTGACAACTCTCTTCTAAATGATAGCGTTGAAATCGGAAGCCTTGGCTACACAACTCTCATATGTTGCTTGCTCATTAAATGTGCAGATATTTCCAACGTTGCTCGCGCACTAGATATTTCATCGCAGTGGGGTATAGTCTTGGGCAAAGAGTTTGCTGAGGTCGAAGTCTTGGAAATGGTCATGGGCTTGCGACCTCTGTCCGAAACCTCGGTGTTTTCTGGCATGCTCATGCCTGGAGTCAATATTTCCAATGATGACCTTCCTAGTTATAAATCTTTGGCTGTCCCTCCACAAGGCCTGATCAAGCTTGCAAAAGGTCAAGTCTTTTTTATAAACACCTTTGCAAAGCCGTTATTCAGTGCAGTAAGTAAACTGCTTCCTCAGTTGAGATACACCTTGATTTTGCTGGAAGAAAATGCTGCAACGTGGTCATCTAAACTCGACGAGCAGAAATGAGCAAAACGAGCAAAATGAGCACAATGAGCAAAATGAGCAAAATAAGCAAAATAAGCAAAACCGAATCCAGGATATCAAAGGAGAATGGACGTTAAACGGGTCTTACAAGCCTTTGATAATGGTGGATATCCTAATTGCAAACTCAAAGTTATTCGTGCAGGGGTCCTTGCCATGCTTATAGAGTGGTAACTACCCAATAGGCCTGTCTAGTCAAAAGGTTTGGTTCTATTGCAAAAAGATTCTCTCTGACTCTCCTGCAAGAAAAGATCTACAATATGGACTTTCGAAATAGACAATCAACAATGAGCAGAAACAAATGTTCAAAATGTATGGTCTTACGGCCTTGTTATCCTACATCCTTACAGTCTTTACAGTCTTTGGAAATGACTTCTTTGGCACTTGAGCACAATTCCTCGAGTGGTTGGCCTAGGTTGAGTGTAGGCTCACAAAGACATTCTTTAGACTAGATAATTTTTAAATGTAAGACGCTGGAAACTCCATTGCTACTCAACTTTTTCACTTAAAATTTCAGCTAATTCAATAATTTATCTTCAACTTGACATTTTGTGAAACTCAGTAATGCTCAGTAATACTCAGTAATACTCAGCAACACTCAGTAACACTCTGTTTATCGATTTGTACGTGTTTTTTTTCTGCTCTTTACAATCTACTTCAACGCAATTTATTTCCTACTTTCAATCCAAAATGTCTCCTTTTTTCGCTTCATTTATTTGTTCAAATACCTTGAGCATTTTCCGGCGTGCACCCAATGCATTTACGCCCCGGGCCTCTAAAGCGCTATCGTCCAAAGCAATGAGTTCTGTCCACTTGAGATCCTTGAGACAGTCAGTGTACTTGTGCAAACGCAGAGACTTAAGCCATGCTCCAATGTCTTCAAGTAATGTCATTTCTACATCAGCAGAAGCTGTTCCTGGGCCAGAAGTAGGCTGACCAGTCTTTGGGGTACCAGGGATGGAATTTTTTCTGTTGCTATCCTTGGATGCGTGAGATTTGTGACCAGTTCTGCCTTTAGAATCACCCTGAACCCCACTTTTGTATGAAGGATAGTAAGGACTAGAAGGATATCCAAGAGCCTGCTGTCCAGAAGCATCCGGATATGTCAATCCAGCTCCCCAAGAGGCAGGGTTAGGAGAAAGCACAGATGGCATAGGCAGTGTGTATGAATTATAGTATTGTGCACTTACTTGTGATTGATCAACCATAGGTGAAGAAGGGATTGTCACCTGTTGATGAATAACCTGACCGGTAGCGATCGCGTCTCTAAAATTGTGTTCCTTCTCTCGGAATTTGGGCGGAATGCCAGGCTTCCCATCCACATCTCGTCTAAATTCAGAAACAGCAGGGCTAACACCACCAGGGACGGAGCTGTCATCAACAAGATCCAAAGCAGCAACATTTTTTCGGCGAAATTTTTTTACGTCACCATCTAAAACAACTCGGCCATTTACCGTCGACAACGCAGCTAGCTTCATTGCAGTCGCATTAACAATTTCGGCATTGATTTTGGCTGCAGAGCTATTAGCACCCGCAGTAGCGGCAGAAGAAAAATTGGGCTGCAAAGGACTGAACATGGGGTTCATAGGTGTACTAACCATACTAGCCCAGCTACCTGGCAGATCATAAAAATGAAATTGTGAATCTCCGTCCACCAAAGGGGTCAATCCAGCACCAGCTCCTTGAGAACTGGCACTAGCAGCAACAGCAGCGGGGGTGGGCTGAGTATATGCACCGCGGATATTAATGCCAGGAGGAGGAGGCGTGCTGGTGTATCTAGTAAGAGTAGGAACTATAGAAGGTGGCTGCGAGTAAAAAGCAGGAGACCCAGGACCATTTAAGCTCAAGGGAAGATCAGCAGATTTGGGGCGCGTTATTTCTTCTGAATGAGCCCAAGGAGCCAGATCTTTGCGAGATGGCAACTTTTCTAAAGTGTGGAAAGAGTTGTCATAAGAAGGGTGTTCCGGATTTGGAGAAATCATGGAAGCGATGCTGGATAAAGTGGGAGCAGAAGGTTGGCTACGAGAACTCACAGAGCTACCCATTTGCTGGGATTGAACTCCAGATAATGGTAGCTGGGCAACACCAACCGAAGGCGCTTGGGCATGGCGCTGGCCGGATTGGCTTAATTGCGCAGACGACTTATTCAAGTCACTCAAATCCCGGCTGCCACTAGTTGGAGAAGAAACGCCAGCAGTCCTGGACGTAAGGAAGTTTGATTGAGGTAAAGGAAAACTATCAGTCGCAGAGTCCTCGCTGAGGAGAGAAGTTTTTTGGGATAGCTTAGAGGGAGGGGGTTTCTCGCGACCTAGAGATGATGAGTGGCTAGAGTCTGTTTTTGAGGATCCAGAGCTCAAGTGTTGATATCTAGGTGAGGCTGGTCCAGCCAATGTGCGAAAACTAGATGAGTGGTGGCCATTGTGTTCAGTGGTGGTTGGCGACAAAACGCCAGCGATATTGTCGCTCTTTGCCATTCTCTGCAATACCGTGATAAAAAAGCGCACTTGGACCTTGTGGTAGTTAGCATAAACAATTCTGTAAAAAACAAAACAAGATGATCTATTGGTACCTGAGATGAGTCTTGAAGTAGAGCGTAGAGGGCAGCGGTCCTTTCTCCTACACTCAATACATCGAACCACTGCTGTACGGCATTTAATTCGTCCTTGAACTCTTTATCGACGTTTACAGAGGCCATTTCCTCCAGGGTGTTTTGATAAATTTCCAAATCTGCAAGCCATTTCTCTGCCACTTGATCAACCTGGTCAACTTCAGTATTTGCTTGTTTCAAGGGCTTTTGGAAAAATATCTCAGACACTGGCCGAGCTCTATGAGTAGTCATTTTGGGGGATTGAGGATGGTGAGGCCTACTAGAAAGATAAATTAGGTGTTCATTCAGATCTGTGAAGAGAAGAAAAGAAGGAAGAAAGAGAGATAAAGGTGAGAAAAGTGAGAAAAGTGAGAAAAGTGAGAAAAGGAAAAAAAAAAAAAGATAGAAAAAGAGTAAAATTATGTCCTATACAATAATTGCACCACCAGGGAGAGAAGAAGAAGAAGAAGAAAAGTTGTCGGAAAGAGAAAGAAGAAGTTGATGATTAAATGATTGAAATAGAACAAGGCTGCGCTCATATCAGAGACTCATTCTGAGTCGATATCTCCAGTGAGAGACATGCCTGCGCTGTTCTCGTTTTCAGAGTTAAAAATTCAAGACAAGCTGCAGTCGCAACAAAAGGCCACCTATTTTCCATACCACAACAGCAGAACCAGCGTATGGATAGCATTGGATAATATATATGGCAAGCATAATAAGCATCAGGAGCACCATGAGCATCAGGAGCATCAGAAGTATCATGGGCATCATAGGCATCATGGGCATCATGGGCATCATGGGCACCAGAAGCATCAGAAGCATTAGCAGCAGCACTCTTGTATCAGAGACACGTATTTGTTCCAGCTGTCATGTCTATTGATCAATATATGGATTCTTCCATGCATCATGTGCAATAAATGTGTCGTTAACGTTCATCACAATTGCTCAATTGCGTGCAGTGTTCAGCGTTCACCACCAAGCCGAGGTAGTCTAAGCTAAATATGTCTACAAGATAGATGTATGCTGTCGAACTTGGAGGTTGGGCAAAAGAATTGTATACAAGGCTTAAATTTATCTATCAAAAATTTAAAAAACTTTACATTGATTATGGCCTAGCTTTACTTCATTGCATTCACCTTGTCATTGACACATGAACCATGGAAGTTGCCTCCTTCTGACTACGTCTCTCATAAAGTTACTTGGACTGAATGTGGATATCCTTAGGATGGAAGATATCACCGGTCTAAGCCCGCGCTTTCCCCTAAGTCTTCATACGTGACCTACACTACCACCTTAGTTAACTTGACTAGCCGACGTCCCAGCCGATGTCCTAGCCCGACTATTTACAGGTGCACGTTCATACAGACCATTCAGCTGCCATAGTCCACCCGTCGCCTATAGTCTGTTCCAAAGAGGCCTTAACATCTGCTAAATTTAAATCCATTGTGTCTCCACACGTCGGTGGACATACGCACGTCTAGCGTATACTCTGAAAAAGATAATTTAAACTTGAATAAATTTATATATCACACTCGTTGCCCATTCAAACCACAGCTAATTCCACTTCCAGCTTTGCAATTTATTTGCTTGCCTTCTTTTGTTTACGAGGCGTTACTTGTCTTCCTCCCGCGTTGTTGTAGCTATACTTTTGCTTCTTCTCCGCAGGCTTCAAAATCTGAAAGGAACAAAGCAGACTTACGTCCACACTCATCATGGCCCCTGCATTGTCAAACTCTCCACAATAGTTCGGTGCGGAGAATAACGTCACCAACTGGCGCTTTGAGAAAAACTCATATCCTTCCTCAACAACTTGATGTGCTCTACAGATGAGATCCATATCGTGCTTTTGCAGGAATCGCGACACCACATCCGGTCCGAACGTAAAAGACACACCTCGGTCGTTTTCATTCCATCCCGTGATATCCTTGTCAGGATCTGACCAAAGCAAATCGCAAAGTAGTCCAATATCGGGAATATCTGTTGGTCTCATGACTCGTCTAATCTGTTCCATGGTACTGAGATCGGGGGAGAGGCCACCGTGCATGGTAAAAATCTTCTCATCAATAATGGCAGCAATGGGGAGACAGTTGAAACAGTCGGTAAAGGTCTTCCACAGTCTGATGTTATATCGCCGTTTACCTTAAAATTGTTAGAATATTCTCACAGGGAGCATAGCAAGCAAGCAAAAAGACAGAAAAAAAGCATACACTCATCGTAAAATCCATAAATTCGGTTAATAGAAGCACACTCGTGGTTTCCACGTAGAATGAAAAAGTTTTCAGGATACTTGATCTTGTACGCTAATAAGAGGCAAATGGTTTCTAGTGATTGTTTTCCTCTATCGACGTAATCTCCCAAGAAAAGGTAATTGGCCTCTGGAGGAAAGCCACCGTACTCAAAGAGTCTGAGCAAGTCATAGTACTGGCCGTGAATATCACCACATATCTAAAAAAAAAGAAGGTTAGATAACTTTGCATACAAAATCTTTTCGCATATAATGAGATAATGTGATGAGAGAATTGGCACTTGGCTGAATTGAACACCTCAACAAATTGGCAAGTAGTATCCACCCAAAGCCACGGAACCGACGTAAAAGACGCAAAAAAACTTTCTACTTCCACCTCTCTGAAAAAGAATGAGAGAAGGAAAAAGCATTCCTATCGCGTCAAAGGCCATGACTGCACATGGAAAAGCATCACAAAACGCGAGATAGCACATACCTTAATCGGGGCCTCGAGTTCTAGTAATATCGGTTGCTGGATAAAGATTTCCCTCGCCTTGGTACAGAGGTACTGGATTTCATGTTCAGATAGCTGGACTAGCTTTCCTGGTTTGCTTCCTCTAACTTCCAGAAGTCTGTCAACAATGGAATCGATGTCTGCCTCTTGATGGTCGGACATTTAGAAGTAGTATAGAATTGGCAAATCAAATATAAAGGCTCGAAGAAGCTGTCAGCTTTGTCGAATAAGAAGATGTTGTCGATGTGTTTATAATAGCGAGTAGAAAAAAGGAGAAGAGGCAAATAAAACTCAACCCCAAAATAAATAATTAAAAGAGGAATTGAAGCACAGCACAAAACGATACAGAGAGCGCAAAAAACTATAAATCAACTGAAGAGCGAGTAATGTAGAATTTCAATCGTTTTCAAGTCTTTTTCTTCCTCTTGAGTTTTTATCAAAACAAAGAGAGAGAGAAGGAGGAGGAGAGAAAAAATCGAGGTGTTTTCAGGGAAAAAATTAAAAAAATAAATAAAAAGAGGAAGAAAAGGCAGAAATTTGTTGCATGTTTTGGGGCTAGGGTATTAGGTGCAGCATTACCCTGCTCAAACCCAGTGAGTGCTAAGTTGTAAGTTTCATGTCCCAAGCTCAAAATGAGCCGAAGAACCAATCACCGGCAGCGTTCAGAGACTTGACAGCGCTCAGAGACTAGACAGCACGCAAAGACTTGAGGACTTGAAAGCCATCATAAACTTCAAAGAGCCACCATCAAAGCACATCAATGTCAGTTCCTACTTCATCAAAGGCCCTGACCACTTATAGGTCTATCATCAAGGCGTGCAACAAGCTATTTCAAGGTACTTTCTATTATGCTGCCCTTGTACATGTCAACCTCTAACTTGTCTCCCATAGGAGATGAACATCGAAGGACTGCGGCTCTAACAGAGGTTCGCAGGCAGTTTGATGCCTCAAAAGAGTTGACTGATCATTCTGAGATCCTAGAAAAGCTTGATATTGGTGCAAGTGTCAACATCATGCTCAGAAAAAACGTTGTTCAGGGAGTGCCATCAGAGTCGAATCCCGACAGTTACGGTAAGATCTTGACCCCCTCTCCCCAAGATTCTAATTATTATCATCTAACACTCAGCCTTTAGAATTGAAAATCCATTCTGAAACTGAACTAGGAGATAACGATGACATTTCAAAGAAGTCCAAGAGGCCTACCACTAATTTAGCTGGTACTGGCAGATGTTCTCCATGACCCTCGTTCAATTCCCTCAGCTTGTAAATAAATACACTGTAAATAAATCAATGTATCTGACATTGGCCCTTCGTGAAATATTCCGAACTCATCCGGCTACCTTCTTCTTTGTATCCCTTTGACCCATCCTACTCGTATTTGAGCAGAACGAATATCCTGATGCTTCCGGGGATTCCAATAGGTCCTGACTCTGAGTCAAAAACTGTATTTTTTATTTTTTTACTTTTTTTACTTTTTTATCTTTTTTATTTTTTTATTTTTTTTTTAATTTGTGCTGTAACGTTCTTCCCTCCTTCCACTCTCGCCTCCATTAATTTGCGTAAACAGCAGTATAAACATATTGTGCTAGAGTCCACTTCGCTAATATTTATACCCCGTCAGTAGCTAATGCTCATTAATCTTATCAATGAATGAGGAATCGTTTATTGGTGAGCATTCTCCCCATGGTTCCAACTCCTTAACTGCCTCCCAAAAGATCTCTGGGATGACTCAGGCTATTCGTCATAAACTCAACTTCAACGACGAAAGTCTCTGGAAAAAGTTCTCTGCTCGCCGCTTAGAACTAATAGACAGCATGGCATTAAGCGAAAAGAAAGCCTCCGAGCAAGACGATGACATCACCGGTGTGGCCGACCGATTAAGATCTGAATATGGATATGAGGTTGATACACTGGCGGACTTTGAGAAACTAGTCAGGGCAGGAATTCAATCCGTGCGTAGAAATCGGAAACGAATCCCAAAGTCCAGGGGATTCTCTCAAGGTGCGCTAATATCAAAGGTTAAGTCTAAATCTACGCTTGATTCTCCCTCCCGCTATCAGGATGAAGATATGGAGCAAGATGTTACATCCCCGATGGATTCTACACCACCTTACAAACAGGAAGATATGGGTTTCTCGCGAGCGTTGAGATCCGACAGCGAAATGATAGATGCCGTCATGGAAGATAGTGGCATCAGAGGACGAATATCAATCAGTGCCCTCGTATCCTCCCCATCCCCAACGAGCGAACAACTAGGGAAAGAGTTTCATTCTCCAACTCCGTTTCAGTCTCGACCAAGTCCGGAGTCTAATAATGCAATGCCCATATATTTAACCACACGCTCCAAAAACAGCTTGCCAGAACTACTAAGCATTGCTTTAGCGCAGCTCGTTTCTCTTGTGGATAGGTGCGAAATGCCTCACATCTTTGGGCAAGACAGTGGAAAATCTGAATACTTGGGTCACAGTGTACTTCATACAGCTGCTACTCTTTCAGTCCAGAAAAACAGGCTTCTTGGCAGCGAAGATATTTCAAAATTTGTGGATTCTACTCTGTTGTCAAATAAGATACTCCAGTCTATATCCTCAGTTCTACCAGCATCGTCCATTTTTTCTTCTGAGGAACAATATGCCGAACATTTAAAACTCAAGGTTGCTGCTTGTTCCATGTGCTATGGGTTCGACTCCATCATAAGAATTCTTGGCACAGTCTTTACTGAAATGGTAAACGCTGATCAACTAGCAGATGGCCAGCGGTATGATTTCCACCTGAATAGCCCAGAAAACAGTCACTTTGTTTCGCCACTAAACTTCAATCACCGCTCAGATGGTCCACCCATGGTCCAAATGCCTTCTCCGGTTGCAAGTTCATCTGCCAGTTCGTGTGGTACGTCAGTAATTGGAGTATCAGTACTCCCTAGCATAATACCTGTCACACTGAGGTTTTTCTTGCAAAAGTTAGATTTCACGTATGCTCCGGGTACTTCGACTCCTCCCACAATCCCAGAAATACTAGACAATGGAAAGAACGCTTTCCATATCCTTGGTGACAACAAGGTCATAAAAATTAGGAACCTTAACCTTGGAGGAAAAATTATAGAAACTGATGGTGAGTTGGCAGAAGTTTTTGAAACTTCACGCATTGATCTGGAGTTGTATTTCCCTGCTTTTGAGTCTTCTGCTGGTTCAAAATCTCTACGACCACCCATCAACCTTTCGTCTAAGAGAGCGGAGTCTCGTGTAAGGTTCCAAGAAGTTCTCTAGCTATTTGTTATTTGTATATCGTCATTAGACATTTTATTTATTCATGAACAACCCTTGCATTATTTTCCCCTGATCAAGCCATATGCTCTCTATTATGCTGTACTGTATCTCAGTTATTTTGAAACTGGAGTGCACGGTCTAAATGAATATTCAGCAGCGCACATATCTCACTATCTTAGTAAGTGCAAAGCAGTGACGGCTTGTACCTGCAACACGTCCTGTCATCAACCATAACGCTCATGCAGTTATTTGCAATCATACGTACTTTAAATAGACTGGGTGAAGCTCTCTTTCACAGGAGGCGAAAACCACTTTGTATTGTCGGTGCGTCAATTAATCGAAACCTATTTGACTGCACCAGACATCTTTTATAAATACATCTCTGGAGAAGCCTAATCGATCAATCGTTTAGTTTGCAATTGATTTCCCTTCTTTCAGAACCTGCTATTTCTTTACTTCGTCGCGGCCGTCGTTATAAGTCACGTACTTGTTTTCATCAGCATGACGCTACCTGAAACCTTTTCACCACTGGCTCTGCTCGAGCAGCGGAGTCGCATCCTAGCGACTCGTCTCCAGAAACCTGAGCCCGTAAAGAAACCTGAGCCTGCAAAGAAACCTGAGCCTGTAAAGAAATCCTCAAAGAAAAAGCCTCCAATTGATTTTCAAAAGCCCCTACCAGACCCCCCTCGAGAGGAAAAAGATGATCTTAATAAAAGCACAGCAATCAACTACAAGGCCTCAACAGCAAGTGAAGAGTTCGCTCAGCAGGGAAAATATCCAGTCGCTAGGCTTAGGGTCACTCCTGGAAATTCTCGGAGACAGTCCACTGATAGCATTGGTAGCATTCTTGGAAGCTTCCGTCTTTCCACAATTTCAATTATCGGCAAAGAACAGACTAGCGGTTCCATGGACTCTGGACTGTCATCCCACTCCCCTTTTTCATCTTCTAGGAAAAACAGTACAGGTCATATTGACTCTCCCTCCGCTCGAAAAGCACACAACAACATTTACAATCACCCAGTAAAAGTCCGAAGTCAGTCTGAATCGCGAAGCAATGGCATTACGTTACAGGCTTCTAAACCTCGTAATGCTAGCAATCCTAAACCCAGTTTTTTCCGGCAAAAGGCACCTTTAAACAAGGCAATCAATAATTCAGTGAATGAAAGTAACAAGTCGAAAGATTCACATGCAAATGGATGGGCCAGTTTTGGTTTAAACCGGTCTGTGTCAGCTTCAACTCGCCGTACTATGTCTCGAGATCCGTCAACAAGCTCTCTTACCCGAAAAAGCTCCATGTCTTCAACATCTTTGAAAACAACCAGTGACTCGGATCAAAGGAGGAAGTCGCTTGTAGCTATTTCGAGCGTCGGTAATTCATTCCATGATCTCACAGAAAAGCATCTCAACAACAATCTGACTTTAGAGGAACAGGTTTCTCTTGGAATTCTTCATCACGAAAAAGGCAACTTGCGTGACGCTTCGTATCACTGGCAATGTGCCGCGTTTCGGGGTGAACTTACTGGCATGCTTCTATATGGTCTCGCGCTAAGACATGGCTGGGGTATTCGACAAAATCCTGCAGAAGCAGTTAAATGGATCCAAAAAGTCGTTGGCCCTACTATTACTTCGCATTCGCTCGAGGATGTATTGAATCCTGAGGTGATAAGGAGCTTGGAGGAAGCTTTACTAAAAAAGACGGCACCTTTAGTGCATGAAGCACTACCTGCTAAAAATATCAAAAAGGCTCAAATTGCACTTGCTCTTTATGAGTTAGGAGTGTGTTATCTTAATTCGTGGGGAATTGCAAAAGATGAAGATATGGCCTTGAGATGCTTTGAGTTGGCAGGAGGCATGGGAGATGTCGACGCGCTGTGTGAAGCCGCCACTTTATGGATGCATAGCGGTTTCAAAGGTAGGAAGAAAAATCTCTTGCGAGCTGCCAAGTTGTACCGAGCAGCTGGCGAGAAAGGCGCCAGTATGGTCTCAAATAGCTGGATCTATAAAGAAAAATACATGGCTGGAGGCAAGAAGCCCAAGAAATAAGAGTGATGGCGCACCATTTAATATATTCTATTTGCATTCAATAATGCGTGCATAGCTTATAGCAGCTAGAACGGCTTCTATGAGTGTACACTTTGCCCTGTCTATCTACTAATATAGTCTGCCAAATTTGGCTTGGAGGATGAGAAATGACAAGTTTGATATTGAGATTCATAAATGAATTACTAGTACGTAATTCGGCTGCTGCCGTATATGAGAATTCACCTTCGACGTGTGGGAACTTCAACTTCAATTTTCTCTCTATTTAAATTGCTACATTGGGACAAATAAATTGGATTGGGTCAAGATAAGGCTGTTACAGGCTGGCCAATAGTAAAGCGTGTAGGTCACGGGACTTGCTAACGGGCTTCATCTCAGGAAAACACTTAAATCTGCTCTATTTGAAAATTGCTAAATTGAGACAAATAAATTGGATTTGGTCAAGACACGGCTGTCACAGACTGGCCAATAGCAAGCGCTACAGGTCACGGGACTTGCTAACGGGCTTCATCTCAGGAAAACACTTAAATCTGCTCTATTTAAAAATACTAAATTGAGACAAATAAATTGGATTGGGACGATATACGGCGGTGACAGACTGGCCAAAAGTAGTCTAGACTTTACCCTACCTGATACACCTCCGTTTGACTGGCGCATGCAGCCGACCCTCACGAATTCTAGCGTAGCACTGTCAGAAATTCGTAATCTTGTACCGGTAGGTGATTTTTCACAAAAGTCACATGACCAAATATTTCATGATTATAATTCATAATATTCATGAGTGTAAATAATAAATACAGTACTGGTAAATAAAGTAAATCCAGTTCCCTCTTTCTAAGGCTCCCCTGTAAGCTTTTCTGTGCCTGTTGCAAATCTTCGATTCATGTCGTTTTCCATAGAGGGTCTCAGCCCAGCTGACCTTGCTGCCCTGAAGGAAGCCAATGATTTGTATTCAAATCTCCACAAGTTTTCCAAGGAAATCATTGAGTCAGAAAAGCATGTTGGTCGAGCTACTTGCTCCATTTGCCATACCTCATGGCTCAAAACGCCCTATTATATTTGCTTGAACTGCCCTGCTTTTACATTATGTGCAATATGTGAATCGGATAGCAGCCACAATCGCTCTCACTTGCTATACAAAATGACCGTCGCACCCCCTCGTTCCTATGACTTGATGGATCATGATATTCCTCCATGGCAATCGCGAGAAGCCCGCAAATTTCAAACTGATCACACAATCAAGCCTACCTTGCCTTATTCATACCATAAGAGCTTGGTCCGAAACTCGTCTATGCCTATCATGGAAAGTGAATCTCTTTATGACGTTTTTAAATGTCTTGTTACGACACCAATCAGCCCCGAGGTTGCCCAAGTAGAACAAGGTGGGCCAAATCCAGATGAGGAGGACGAAGAGGATCCCTCTCCGCATTCTTGGGTTCCGTCCCGTATTTTGAGAATGAGATCTGATATCTCTTCCATGATTTTTGGGGGTCAGCGAGAGCACCATGCGAGCCATATTACTGATATTGATCGAGTCATTGATCAAGTTACAAACGAGGATATTGCAGACGAAATATGGGGAGCTGTTTCAAAAGATTCGTTCATTGAGCTGTTTCCCTCTGTTTACAGTTCAGATGACTTCCTTGCTGACTTCTTTTTCTCAATATATGACCAAAATGGGGATGGGCTCGTGGACTTTGGCGAATTTGTGAGAGCTCACATAACGCTCACTTATTCGTCAGATGTAGATAAGGTTGCTCTTGCTGTAAAACTGCTGGCAACTACTGAGTTCAAGCCAGGCACAAATTCTTACAGGTTCTGTACACTTGGCCGCCCTGGAAATACCGAGGTTGATTTGGCTCATTTTATTTCAGTACTGCGACGGCTGCTTTATTCTTACTATGACATGTCTAGATATATATTCGCCGATGCGTCGCAATTACAAAAACAACAGCTCGAGGATGAAAAGGGATTTGTGGGAAAACAAGGTGTTTCCCCGAATCTAACCAGCGATGTGCTAAGTTACGAAAGGGATAAAATGATACTGGACCCTCGCTTTCCTGGATTAGATCACTGGGTATGGTCCCCTCAAAAGGCAAAATGGACAGATACTAGACTTAACTATGATCCTCTCTCGAAAGATATTGCTATTGAGGCGAATGTAAACAATTTCCACCTAGAGCAGGTGGAAAATAGCATCAAGCTATTTCGTGACGAGTTTTCAGAAGTCAAGTCATTAAACAGTCTAGTTCACGTTGAGAGAATCAGCAGTGTCTTAAACAGAAATCCAGCTATATCAAGCGCCTTGATCGCTTGTGTAGAGGCCTCATTAATATAAAAATGATTAAGTGTGAATCGATATTTCAGTGTCGTCCTGAAGATGAAAACTCTGAGTAAAACTCTGTGCATTGGTCCAACAGAAAGTCGTTTTTTGCACGAAGCAAGTGAATTCGATGCCACAATTCGGTATCATCAGCAAGTTGTAATGCTCCTACGTAGTCTGTGGGCTTAATAGGCATTATAGGGGGGGGCTCAGAAGTTTGTTGACTCTTAGCCTTTGCATCTAAGAGAACGTTTGCTTGACCTTGCTTTTCAAGATCTGCTAATATTTCTCTGGCAACGCTTTTCGATAAACACGTATCAATCAAATTCAACAAATTGAAAGGGTCCTCAAACTTAGCCCCCACTTCTATCCCGTCGCTTGGATTCTCCATCAAATGAAATACAACCGTGGTTAAAAATGCTTTTGCTTCGTGAGGTTGCAAGTAGCGAAAAAGCTGTCTGTAAGGTTGTATTTCCAGATAGTCCTTCAGCGACTTGACCAACCCATTAGCTCCGTTAGCATTCGTCCCTACTGAAGAGCCGTCGTATGCCATTGCTTCTGCTATCGTTTTCACTTCATCTGGCTCTATAAAGCAATCTTCTAGAGTGGAAACAAAGTCATAGATTCCATCACGTAGCATTGTATCAGAGACCAGAGCAGATATCTTCTCCTCCTCTTGCGGGGCCTGTTCAGTGGTTTGGATTTGAATTTGAGTAGAATCGGTAATATCGCTGCGTAAAGCCAGTTCGTACGTTGCAAGTTGTACCAGGTTTTTCACGATTTTGAAGGCATGGTCCATACATCGCTTTACTAGTTTCACACGCCACGACTTTTCCGTGGGGTTGCTTATATGTCGCTCGTACCCATTGCCAAAGTAAATGTAAAAGAGATCAACGTAAATACGCCTAGCACGAGCAAGTGTTTTTTCCAAGGCATCACTGTTCATGTCTGGCTCAGCAAAATCGCTTTTTTGTGTAATCCTTCTAAGAACAATGTGCTCCACTCCAATCAGGGCGTGTGCTTCTATCCAGGCTGGGGAAAGTGTAGCCTCTTCCTCTGGTTCCAAAGTGCCTGGAATCTGGGCTTGTTGGATACCGCTTGTCTGAGCGTCGTCGACTGAATGCTCAGCTTCATCAGAAGACGCACCATGATCAAAAGTATCGGCTATTTTAGTCCTGCTCTTGATGCTTTTCTTCTTTTTGCTTCCTGATTTCTTCTTTGCCATTGCTAAGAATATTTCAAGTGTGTCGGTGTCGGTATAACTAGTCCAATATAAATCAGTGAAAGGTTTGTGGGAGGGTAAAATATGGTACTAGTACATGGAATTTATATAGAAACAACTACTCACATGCATGCTCAATTTTCAATTCATCACAATCATACTCAGTTTCAACATGTCTGGACTATCCTCAGTTTATCCTCCACCGCCTTCCAACTATAAGCACTTTACAGATGAAAACATTTCAAAGCTGCTAACATGGCGCCAGAATCAGACAAGCCAGGAAATGAACATACTCTCTGATATGATGTCTGATTCATTCCACAAAATCGACGACGACACTCCAGCTGGCTCATCTCCAGCATCAAAACAGAAAGACAACGACATACCTACACATCCCCTGGAGCTATTAATTCCCCCAACCCCCCCAGTTAACGGGACATATCGAAGCTTTGGTAACATATGGTACTCAGACGACAAGCTGTTATCACTTAGTGACATGGGAATTAAGCAATTATATACCCTTGAGAGCGCCGCTAACAAGGAACAACTTCCTGCAGAGACCGACGAAATCGGAGATTCAAAAGTTCCTGACTTTCAAGATCGCATATTCGAGCTGAAAAAGTTACTGAACTCGCTCCTAGTCCAGTTCGTTGAGCTCGCAGGAATCATGAGCATTTCTCCAGAGTCCTTTCCTGAGAAAACAGAAGATATCAGAGTGATTCTGATCAATATACATCACCTGCTTAACGAGTATAGACCCCATCAGTCCCGCGAATCACTTATATTACTGGTGGAGGATGAGCTTTCTGCCAAAAAAAAAGATATCGGAGAGCTCAAGAAGACAAACGATGACATTCGCAAAAAGATTTCTGACTTGGCAAGCCAGTTCAAGCTCATGGTACCCTCTAGCGACACGTCAACAGACGAAGGTTTACTTTCTGTGGTGCAATCGCCTAAAGCTGTTGTACAGCAGCAAAACGTGGATCAACTACAATGGAAGTTATTGGAGGAACGGCCAACGTAGCAATGGCACACGTATATATTTTCTAACAAATTAAAACTATTTTAGCAGATAGTCTAAACACTCAATTTAGACTCTTCCGAAGTAATATGCTGCTCAAAGCCCTTAAGAGCTTTAGCAACAGTAACCTTGACAAACTTCTCGGTTTGTTGAGGAGCACGTCCCACAAAGGTAGAGGGATCCAGAAGTGCGTCAAGATCAGCCCAAATTGGCTCAAAGTAAGCATCAGCCTTGACACGCTCAATAAGATCGTTATCACCACCTTCTTCCTTGACAACTTTAGCAGCCTGTTGAGAAAGAACTCTGATTTTCTCGTGGCACTCTTGACGATCACCGCCCTTTTGAACCATGGCCATAATGAAGTTCTCAGTAGCCATGAAAGGAAGTTCAGAGTTGATACGACGTTCAATAACCTTGGGGTAGACAACCATTCCAGAAACAATATTCAACATGGTAGAAAGAACAATATCAGCAGTGAGGAAAGCAGATGGGATGGAAACACGACGAATAGCACTATCGTCCAAAGTTCTCTCGAACCATTGGACCGAAGCAGTAGCAGTAGTGTCTTGGAACAAACTCTGCAAGTGACGAGCAAGAGAGCATACACGCTCACTTCTCATGGGATTTCTCTTGTAAGCCATGGCAGAGGAGCCAATTTGAGACTTCTCAAAAGGTTCCTCAAGTTCCTTGAGGTTTGCAAGAAGACGAATATCAGTAGCAAACTTGTGGGCAGAAACACCGAGGGAAGCAAGAGGAGCTAAAACATCGACATCAATCTTTCTAGAGTAGGTCTGACCAGTGCAGGGATAAGCATAGTCAAATCCAGAAAGTTCGACAACGCGAGCGTCGAGTTCCTCGACCTTGTCGTGGTCTCCATGGAAAAGAGCAAGGAATGAACCCTGAGTACCGGTAGTACCCTTGACACCACGAAGCCCGAGATCATCTCTCGCACGCTTCATATTTCTCAGATCCCAAAGAAGTTCTTGGATCCATAGGGTAGCACGCTTACCAACAGTAGTGAGCTGAGCAGGCTGGAAATGAGTCCAACCAAGGACAGGGAGGTCTTTGTATTCCACAGCAAACCTGGAAAGTCTGTCAATAACGTTGACTAGCTTAGGAATCAAAATATCGAGGCCGTCTCTGAGGAAGATGAGATCAGCATTGTCTGTAACAAAGCAAGAGGTCGCTCCCAAGTGAATAATTCCTGCAGCGGCGGGCGCACTTTCGCCATACACATGGACGTGAGACATGACATCGTGACGAACAATAGCTTCCTGCTTTGTGGCAGCATCAATTTCTTCGTCAGTGATTTCGACATTGGCTCTGAGCTGCTCAATAGCCTCGTCAGAGATGGCAGTGATGCCGAGTTCCTTTTCGGCAATAGCAAGATTCAGCCAGAGCTTTCTCCAGGTAGAATAGCGAGTTCTCATGGAGAACAGCTGAGACATCTCCTTAGAAGCATATCGGGAAGAAAGAGGAGTGAGGTACTTGTCGTTAGAAGACATGGTGATGTTTATTCGTGTGGAGAATTGGAGAGAAAAGACTTGTTAAGGACGAATGATTTCTCTATTTTTATATTTATTTATTTACTGGTAAATTTTTTTCTTAAGCTAAAGCTATAGGCTGAGGCTCACGGTACTTTTTTTTTTCCAAGCGAGTGCACCGTATAGAAAAATAGCAAAAGGCCACCAGCGCCAGAACACGGTAGCAGCTGGCCAGCGCCTGGTGCGGAAAGAAAAAAATCATGAGATTTGAACCCGACTCGACCGGTAGCGTCCGGAACCTCAGAGATGACTCAATTCATTATCAGTCAAGTAGTAATCATTAGTAATATAAGTTTACTCATCATTACTCATCAGTAGTAATCACTTAGTAGTCACTTAGTAATCCCTTAGTAATCACTGCGCCCTAAACCACATCGGTATATCTGGGGAAAGTTTGCCGACAATACCACAAAACAAAACAAAACAACAAAACGTTTGTAACTTTTAACGAATTTAAAAGGCCTCGTAGCGGGTCAAATGATTGGACTAGAATATTTCCCACACGCGTATGACATTCTTGTTTTTTTTAAATTATTGCTTTACCGGTATGGTACACTGGTACAGTATTTCCTTATTTCCTATATAGTGTAAAAACACTATACATGCAATCTACAGCACAGCATATAACTAAACCAGTCTACAGTAGTCGACTACGTAGTATCATCCCGAGAGAAAACTTCTTCTCTCCCCCCACCCTCCAAACATTCGACACGCCCATAGAAATGACTTCGACCCTTGGTTCTGCGGAAAAGGAAAAGCTTGAAGAGCGCAAAGTAAGGATCTTTGACCCCGAAGTCCAGCATGGTTCCTTTCAGTATGAGTTTGGTGGCCCCATTGGAGTCTCCTCGATGATGATTGGGTTCCCCCTTCTCATGTGGTACATGTGGATTTGCTACAAACACAATGACTGTCAATTTCTTCTTCCTGCGAAAGATGAGCCTGTTCCAGACTTTCTCAAAAAGCTTGCTGGCTATGTCTACGAAGGTGCCTTCCCAACTCTCCGTGCGTGGAAGATTGAATGGGGCTTCCTATTGTTCCAGGCTTTCAACTACGTTACTTGGCCCGGTGTCTGGCGCCGCGGACTTCCTATTCCTCAGAACGACAATAAGGGTTTAGTGTATTACTGCAATGCTGTCTTTTCCTTTTATTTCTCGACTGCGGTTGCTTTTGGTTTGAACTACACGGGTATTTTCAAACTCTCTTCTGTTATTGAACACTTTGGTGAGGTAATGTCTGTCGCCATTATCAGTGGATTCGGCATTTCCTTTTTTGTTTTCATCCGTGCACTCATTCAAGGAAAAGCTGTTAGAATGACTGGTAACGTTGTGTACGACTTTTTCATGGGCGCTCCCTTGTATCCTAGGGTTGGCTCTCTGCTTGATCTTAAAATGTTTTTCGAAGTTCGACTGCCCTGGTACACTCTTTATTTCCTTTCTTTGGCTGCTATCTGCAAGCAGTACGAGGATTATGGATACGTTTCTTACCAGTTGGTTTACGGGCTGCTTGGAACTTGGCTCTATGCCAATTCATGTTGCAAGGGTGAAGATCTGATTATTCCTTCGTGGGATATCTTTTATGAAAAGTTTGGTTTCATGCTTATTTTCTGGAATATTGCTGGCGTCCCTTTCACTTACTGCTACAACACTCTCTATCTCGTCAGCCGTGATCCTGCCACATACGAGCGTTCTGGATACACTCATGTATTCTTGACTCTTTTGATCTTAACTGCGTACTACTTTTTTGATACCACTAACGGCCAGAAGAATTCATTCCGCCTACAAATTGCAGGTAACTTTCAACCAAGAAAGGCTTTCCCTCAACTCCCTTACCAGAGCATTGAGAACCCAAAATACATCAAGTGCAAGAACGGAGGTACTCTACTCACTGATGGCTGGTGTAAGTATTTTGACAAACCTACAAAGTCGCTGCTAATCATGTACTAGATATCTATGCCCGCAAAGCCCATTACACTGCTGACTTTATCCAAAACCTCTGTTGGGCTTTGAATACCGGCTTTGTGTCACCTCTTCCATACTTTTATCCCTTTTTCTTTTTCTTTATGATTCTGCACAGAGCCAAGCGCGATACTGAAAAGTGTGCTGAAAAGTATGGCGATGACTGGAAGGAGTACACCAAGCGTTGCCCCTACATTTTCATTCCTGTAAGTATCTTGCCTACCTCCGATTTCCATCTGCTAACAAACTTTAGTATGTCTTTTAAAGTAACTTAGACATGTAAAACGATTAGACTGGACTCAAAAATATATGGACATAATGGATAATTACAACAATACACAATAAATGAATAATAGAGACAGGGCATCTAACGATGCCTTCTTTTCTTGGCCCTTTCCCACACTGAACTATCGGTTTTGCTCCTAGATGTCGCAGACTCAACATTAGATCGACTAGAAAATCCCCAGTCTTCACCAAAGAAAGAATCGGAGTTGGCACCTTTTCTCTTCTTCTTTTCCTTTTCTTGTTGTTTTCTTGTAATGCTGGATAAGCGGGTATAGTTGGTTTCCTCGTAGTCGTTGATTTCTTTCTCCTTTCGGCGTTCACGAGCAGTACTGATTCCTTTTCCATGGTCAATAATCGTACTACCAATAGAAGGCTCGGCAATAGGAGCAATAGATGTGCTTTCCAGGTAGTCTTCCATGAGAGCATTTTTCCGCTTGTGCTGTGATCTCTTTCCTGCAGAGCTGCCAAATTGCGTTGTAGCTGAAATTTTAGGAGCTTGGTATTTTTCACTACTCGGGGCGACTTCGTCAGAATCTCTGTCGTGCCCACGGCGTGGCCTATCCGATACGGCGTTATCATCTTTTGCACCTAGCAGCAATCTAGGATTTGGCTTGAACAAAAGCAGGTCACCGTCCTCTGCTTCTGGTTCGATCTTGTCGTCTTCTTTTTCACTTGAACTGTCATCTTTATTGGCCTTTGAAGTTGAGCTGGTGACTTTGCTTTTGGCATAGGCCCGTAATGACTTTTCAACCTGGTACGAGATTTTACTCTCGAGGCCTTTGAGGCCCTTTTCGAGCACAATGCGTTGAGTTATAGTGTTTTCAATAGCATTATTACGAAGAGCATCGAAAGCGGCAAGATCAGATTCATGTGTTGTACTTCGCTCGATTTGTGACAGCAGGACGAGGGCCGAGTTCTGTAAATATGAGATCAAAGCCTGATTTTTGAGAGTGAATAAGGATATGCCATGCTTTGTGACGAGGGGGTTTGAGATGTCAAAAGCAGAGTCGGTCTTTAATGTTTCTAGAGTCGTTGACACTGACTGAAAAGCAGCCTCCAACTTTTCGTCCATGGCTGTTCTAAGAGTTGTAGTGTAATTATAAAATAACTGAGGAAATTTCAGTGATGGAAATCATTGTAAAATTTTTATTTTTTATTTTTTTATTCTTTTTGGTGAAACTTGGGAGTTGGGTTGGGGCTTTTTCAACTCTAATCAACAGGACTATAACTATTATCATGGTACACCGGTGACCGGTAGGAGGAGTATTGAGCGCCCTGATCTTATCGATGTCTGGCTACTTGCCATACTTATACTTGTATAGTGATATTGCGTGAATCAGAGATGGGAATCAAAAGAACTCAACTAGACTATTGTCTAAGACAAAGTTCGAGAGTACGTGTAGTAAGAAAGAAGACACGTTCCAGTATTTACAACGGACATGTATATTATGCTAGACAATAAATTACTTACGGCTGGGCTTCTCGGCGTAAGACTTTTTAGATGTAGCAGAGCGAGCAAGAGCGGAGGCTCTAACGACAGCGGCATATCTAAGGTCCTCACGGTATCCGGCGGCAGCCTTGGAGACGGCAGCAGCGAGAGATCTAGAGCTCTTGGTGGGCTTGAAGACAGTCTTTGCAACGGACTTGCTGGGCTTGTTGGTGTTCTTTGAAACCTTGGCGGAGAGCTCAATGCTACCATCAGAAAGCTTGTGAATTCCCAATGCCTTGTTCTTGATGAAACCACCGTGGGTGGAAGAGTTCTTTCCAGTCA